>VZRX01000441.1:134571-167475 GCA_013398075.1 Notiomystis cincta | reverse complement strand
AAAAAAAAAAAAAAACCAGACAGCAGCATTAGGGTAACTGTAAGAATAACCAGCCTACAGATGTACTTGAAAATTTATCTGGAGATGATACAATTTTTATTTCTGCAGTCAGAGGCCAGATAACTGACCATTTCTGCCAGCTGTCTCTTGCTAGCACTACCATAGAAGAACATCTCAATAACATAGAAATCTCTGTTGATTGAGAACAATAAAGATAAAACTCAAAGCCATGTCCAAAAAAAAAAGAAAATCACCTCTGCATGAACTTCCCACAAAGGCAAAAATCTGGATTTTGGTGAGAATAATTTTTCAGGGCTGGCACTGTAAACTTGGGTTCTCAGAGAGTCAAACCTAGCTCAACATTTTGTGTTGTGGCACTGTGAGGCCAGGTGTAATGAGAAACAACATCCTTGTGGGGCTGTATAATGTGTCACGGAATGGCAGAGGCTGCCCCTGGGAAGCCTTGTGGAGCTGATAGTGGGATGGGAAAGCTTTTGCGGGAAAGCTTTCTCGTCTCTTATGTTTCCCAGCTTCTGCTCTTAAATTTTCCTGGTCACTGACAGAGTTTTTCTCATTGGAAATGTGACTAGAAGTGCCTCGCAGACCAGTGCACATCTATGACCAGTGCAATCGAGAAAAAACAGTGGGGAGATAATTAGTTCTCCCAGGGAATTGGTGGGAGGGCAGTACTTCACCAGTCAGTAAGTTCTGGTCTCCCTCCATTAGAAGAAATTGATATTTTAAACAGTTTATAAATTGTACATGTCAGGGATCAGAATTTATAGGTTGGGAAGAGAAAACAAACAAAATTTCTACATTTTGATATACTGAATTTTCTGTCTACTTACAGTTACTTCATTCTTCAAACGTTTCTCAGGCTTTCTTAATCAAAAGGCTACCTAAGCCTGAGGGAAAAGCACAAATGCCTTCAGCAAAGTTGTTTCCTTGTTGCTTTAGCTTGCAACTAAATATTTTTCATTTCTGAAAAATATAAAGATATTTTGAATTTTAATTACATCTTCTTACTTAATTTCTTGGTTTGGTATTCCTATGTTTACCTATCTTCTGCTGTATTATGGTGGCCCACAGCCTGGAAAATCCTTCCCCAGCTTGGGGGGAGGGGGGTGCTTTCAGAGATACCAAGACTTTCCAGCTTTCAGAAGAGTGTATGAAGTCATTATTGTTCAGGTAAAAATTCTCATTTACGTGGATGATATCTATACCTTGAAAATATACTGTATCTTCCAAACCTCAGAATATTTTCAAAAACACTACAAATGACATTTGTGTCCCTCATTATCTTTAACATTCAACAAAGGCAGTCAGTGTGACTATTCATATTTTGCAGAAAGGGAAATAAATTATGAAATTTAAATCGGGAGCTTTTTTCAGCTTTTGCTGTTTGCATTTTTAAGGAATAATTTTTTTTTTTCACCATTTAACATTTTTTTTTAAATGTCATAAAAGTTCCATGGTAGCTACCAGTGGTCTCTGTCATAAACTTGAAGCAATATAATAGCCTTGCCCTTTAATAAAAACAAGGCATTTTAGCAGTTTAATTTTAACATGCTGATGTTTTGCCCTATATTAGCTCATTATTATTTTCTTATTTTAGCTTGTGCTGCATTTGGTGTACAGTGCCTTTAGTGAGAAGCATACTTTCTGTTCCAGTTTCTGGTAGGGCAAGTAGAGCTGAAGGAAGTAGAAACATCCCATCCTTGTCCGAGCGACTCAATTCCTGATCGATAGTGTGATAAAGGCTTCCTCAGGAACATAAAGTGCAGCTCCTAGGAAAGCTGTTCCCCCGCCATACTCGGCACAGAAAGCATTATGACAATGCCCATTTATCAAGAGCAGTCAAGGTATAGAAACTCAACGGGGTCTTGTGTCTTAGGCGTTAGGGATACCAGCCCTAGAAGGACTAAACCATTGTGTACTGCTATGTATTGAGCCTCCTTCCAGGTGGCAAACAGCTGCACCTTTTTATAAGTCTTCAAAAATAAATTTGAAGTGCTTGCTTTCAGCCGATAAGTGTTATATTTAATTGAACCATTCTGCGAATGTTACAGCTCAGGCACCCAAAAAGATGGTGGATATTTAATATATTTGTTTTGTATTTCCACCGGTCAGCAGAATAATGAAATTCCTTAACTACTTCTCTTTAACTTGCCTGAAGAAAGCACGGTATGTTGCTAAATCGCTTTTCACCAGCCCTGCCGAGAAACAACTTTAATCCTTGTTAGAAAATTGCAGAGTCTGGGCCTGACAAAGAGCTCATGCCTGGCGCATTGTGAGCGCTGGGAGCGGGGCGAGGGGAGCCCTTTACAGCTGCGTGCCTCCAGCCCGTCTGAGCTGGACTATTTAGGCCAGGAGGTTTGTCAATTCCTCCTGACAATGGAACGAGTTTTTCAGTGCCTGTAGCTGCGCCGAGCCCCGTTGGGGATCAATGCTGGCCATTCAAGCTGCACCCTCTTTCATTGCTTTGGTTTGTTAATTTAAGACTAAAGGTCTGCTGAGGGGGTTTAGGGTGTTTAAGAAAGCTGATGAACTGTTTAAGAAATCTGATGAACTGAGAGCGTTTATAGCCCTGGTGTGGCAACTATTGGCACTGAGGGAGCTGTGTCCTTGTTGACCCTCTTGTTATTAAAAATGCACAAGTGCTGCGCTTCTCAATATTTCAACACTCTTTCATTGTCAATACCACCTTCTGAGCCCTTCAGCTTGTTGCTTGCTCTAAAGATCTTCTTAGATTGGGTTTGAAAACTTCACCTTAAACACTAGATTAGACTGATGTTCTGTTTTCCGTGCTCCTGTTGATTTGTTGAACCTTCCCAGGGCTGGAAAGCAAGTAGCAGCTTGATGGGGAGATGGGCTGCTAATATGATTTACCAGTGTACAGTCATGCACAATAAGTGTGAATAAATACAAGGGTCTCACAGAGTCAACCCTAGCCTTTCCTTTTCTCTTATTTTTTACTTTGAAAGAGGTATCTCAGGAAAATGAAGTGAGTAATGCATGCCCTTACAGGAGCTGGATGGGCTATGAATAAGGAGAGAGAAGGAAATAGCGAGGCAAACATTTTTGTTAAAGTGCTTGGCTGCTATTATTTTCTGATTTGGAAAAAATATATAATAAACACTTACTGCTTTACTCTTGCATAGACACAGCAAAGAATGTGGCAGTGTACCATATAATGAACATCTGCAAGAGATTCATTGTCCTTTTACTGCTATTGTTACTAATGAGAAAGTTACCTTTTCATAAAACCAGTTAAAAGCGTTGTTGTTGTTGTTGTTGCTGTTGTTGCTGTTGTTGTTGTTGTTGTTTTAACTGGGTATTCTCAGGACAATTATCCAATCACTGAAGTTTTGGGGTTTGCAATAGATTCCCATCAGTCACAGCAGATCTATCCCTGCCTCTCTAACATGCTCATGGTTGTCAAAATGTGTGGCCTTGGATTCTCTGAGAGGAATTTGCAGTGCTGTGATTTTAAACAGACTCAAAAAGAAGTTATAAGGAAATATTTATTTTCATGTTACAAAGTCCAGCAGATTTATATTTATGAAGCTTCAGCCTATACTAAATCCTTAAAACTAGTGGATATAAGACCAATCATTAACAAGAATCCTACTCACAAGTACCTCTGGGAGGATTCTAAAAATATACTGGCTGTGATCTTTTTTACAAATAGTGTGACAATTAAAAATAAAAATACATTTTTTTCTAATAAAACAGCAGTCATATTTTTTCTGAAAATTATATGTTGACAGAAGAGCAAGTACTGTAGTATCATTTCATAGTCACCAAAATTAAACATTTGTACTGAAAGTTTAGTGCATCAAAGCTAGTCAGGAAAGCATATTCTATTGCTTTCATTCATAAAGTTGAGTAGAAAATTAATTTCCTCCAATGTCTTAGCTTTGTTTTCAGTGCATGTAAGAATGTCACAGGTATGTAGAGTCGAAGTTTTACTGCATCCATCTTAAATAAGTTTCCTGGCTGGGCTTTAAAACACATTTTGCCAGAAAACTGGAACAGTCTATTGTCAGTAATCTGTCAGTATTGTTGCATGGGAAAATCAGTCTCAGAATTTTCAATCCTGTCTGTAGTTTGTTTGTCTGAGCAAGTTCAAGCCCATTCTGCTTTCTACTTGGTACAAACAAAATACGTCATGGATGCATTACTGGAAAAATATGAGTTTTCAAAAAGCTCCCCTACTAAAATAGTTCTCTTTAGCAGGACTGTGTTTACAATTAAAAATAGTAGGACTGTGTTTACAATTAAAAACAGTAGGGTCTGAGTGATAATATAGTTTCTTGGCTTATCTTATTGCATTTGGGTAGAATGTTTGATGTGGGAATTTTTATGTTTATTTAGATCAATAGAGTTCCCCAATTAATAAGCACAATTGTATTTTATTCTCTAGACATCTGTATATATACAACACCTGCCACATAGTTTACAGCTACCACTTAGTAACAACTCTGCCACATTAAAAATATTTTGCAGGTACTTAGAAAGGAAATCAATATCAGTATGCATGTTTGGGATGAAATAATGTAAATAGGATAAGAATGTCATTCAGTGATTTAAAAACAGTATTTTATGGATATCTCATCAGTCACACATTTCAGTGACTAAATCAAACTACTTTTATGAAATATGTAGCTATCTGCCTTTTTTATGGTGTGTTTTTTCAGTTCTGTAAAATAGTAAATTAATAGAAGAAACTCTAAAAAAGTAAAAGTAATTTATTTCCAGTGATTTATAATTAAAATACAATTTACCACACTCAGAAAACTAATCAGAAGAATTGTTATATTAATATTTAATTTCAAACTTATCTTAAAACTGATAGTTATAATGTGATGAGACTGTTCCCTATAAGGAAAAGATATTTGTAGTTATTTATTGTATGTCTTTCAATCTTTTTACAGAGCACTTACATTTTGATGTATTCTATTTCTTTCTTTTGTTACATCCAGTAGCAAGTAATTTGTCTTCATATTTTCAGTATATATTTTATTTGTTCATGTGGAGGTGGCTAATGAGACATGTTAGATACTCCTTTTGAATTGCTTTCATGAAATATACCTTGCCTAACATGCTGCATTTTAAAATATGCACATGATTCCCTCTCTTTGCATCTCTCTGTACTTTGCAAAGACACATGAAATTATACTAGAAAATAATTTAAGCCTCTTTTCCTATGGGAAAAGAGACTAGAAACAGAGCTATGACACAAACTCTTTTAATCTCTCACTGTTAAAATGAAAAAAAAAAAATCCATTCCTTTTTACAGTTTGACTAAATGACATCTGGTTGTGATTTTACAGGAGGGGGAAAAATGCTACAACTATATTTAGTAAAATCTTTCCTAATCCAGTTAATGTGAAAGGACTATTACAGTAGCTAATTGGAACTGAGCATTTTTTTACAGTAACATAGGCACCAACACCAGAGGGCTTACTCTTAACCCATCCATTTGTGAAGTGTTGAGTGAAAACATACCCATGCCTAAGACATAAAAAGGAAACAAGGTAGGCTGTAATTATAATTAGTAATTAATGTAAACCAAAACCTTAATTTGGTTATTTGGGGAAGGGTGGAGTGGTGTTTTGATCATATTTAAATACTATTTCCAAGGATTTTTTAATTTTTTTTTTTTTTTTTTTTTTTTTTTTAATCACTTCATCATTAAGTAAAAAAAAAAAAAAAGAAAAGAAAGAAAAAGACAAAATCCTTATTCCATGACACTCTTTTTCCTGTTTGGATTGAAAAATCTAGTTACTGTAAATTCTCTCTCAAGATACCCTACCTGTTTCTATCCTTCCTGGTTTAGCTGTCAATTCTCTCCTGTAATTGTATCTCTAATATCCATTCTCACTGACAGATAACAAAGTGCATAACGCTGTTTTGCTTGAACATGTTGTAACTGAAAGATAAAATGGCAGGTGCTAATTCATGTAAAGAACAGTCTAGGTCAAGTTATTTGATTTCCTACTGACCCATGCGATTCTCATAACAGGAAATTATATCATTGTTGACTTCAAGTGCTGATCTGTGATCATTTCAAAGTGTTTCATTACCTCTCATTACCAAATCTGCTAAATGAATACTGCAGGGTTATTTAGTGGTGTTTGTTGTTGGATTTTTTTATGCTTCTTTTCAGCAATGGTATAGCAACTCCATGAAAATCATATGCATGTGGTTGGCTGATAGATTAGACGTTCAGCTTCACATCTACCAGCTGAAGACTCTCATCAAGATAGTGAAGGTAAACAAAATATGTTTGCATTAAAGTGCATAGTAAAGAGAGAAAAGTAATAAAGCAGTAACATGTATGATCACCCCAAAAGTTAGAAAATGTGGAATAAAGTCATAAACTTACCTTGTTTTAGGTTGAGATTTTTTTTTCCCACAGGTGCAGCAAGTTCCAGAAGTAAAATAACTTATTAAACCCCTTAATGTTAATTATATATGCACTAGTATTTGTCATAAATTCTGGACGTGGGGACAATTAAGATAGTTCCAAGGAATTATACAGCTAGCTGCACAGCATTGCTGTATGATTTTCTTACTAAATTATTGTTTGTCTTGTTACCGATTTTTTGTTTTACCTGAATAATTTCAGTAGTATTCCTTCTTCACTTTCCCCCTTCTCCTAAAAAATGGAACTGTTTTCTTTTTATGCACATGTAATTACTAGGCTCAACAGTGTTCAATGTATGAGATAACATTTTCTAATCTTTTATACACAGGGATAAGTATCAATAGAAATACCAATCCCTCCACTTCATTCCTCAGTCATTTACATGGGCCAATGTCAAATGCTTCCAAGCAGAGTGTAATATGCCTTGCAATAGGCAATTGTGGGTTAACCTACCATGAAAGGAAAGTTTCCTCCTAACTCCCTCTCAGATCTTAGTTGATACCCTTAGTCAAGAGACAGAAAAGCATTTCAGATTTTTCTTCCTTTTAATTCTGTGTTTTTTAACTTTGGACATTCTTATTATCTGTGCAAATGTGGGGTAACAAACACCTGTTGTCAGTGGTGACCTTGATTTCTTAAAAATATTTTCTTGTGAAGCTCATACAAGACTATAAAGTCAGAAGCATTTTAACTCGTGGTCACTGGAATTGCAACTGCAACTTTCAGGATTCACTAGCAAAAATGAGCAGAACAGAGAGAAATGCAAGAAAACAGTAATAATAATGATGGCATCATGGCTCCCCGAAACACCCAAGCTTAGCTTTGCTCTTTTTGACCTTAAGTGATTTCTCTGGGAGCAGGATTTGGCTCTTCACTTGATTGTGTGCCCAAACGGCGAAAGCAGTTTGCTGTTCCTTGTTGAAATGAATGGCTCTTGTCAAAGGTTTAAAGCTATTCTCAAGTGAATCACAGAATCATAAAATGGCTTGGGTTGGAAGGGACCTCAGATATTACCTAGTTCCAGCCCCTTTGCTGTGGGCAGGGACACCTCTCACTAGACCAGGCTGCTCAGAGCTCCATCCAGCCCGGCCTTGAAGACTTCCAGGAGTGGGGCATCCCCAGCTCACCTGGGCAACCTGTTCCAGTGCCTCGCCACCCCCACAGAAAAGACTTTTTCAAATATCTAATCTAAATCTACTCTCAGTTTGAATCCATTCCCTCTTGTTCTATCACTCTATGCCCTTGTAAAAAGTCCCTTTCCAAGGTAATTATCATCCTCTGGGGAAAAAGATAGAGGATCTAAAACCTGTGCCCCATGAGATCTAAGAACGGGCAGGCTAAATTGTACAGGAGAAATATCACCAGGGAGAGTAAAGGAAGCTCTTACAAAACTGAATTCCAGGTGAATGAGCAGCACTGCCAATCCACCTTCCCTCTGCCACCTGGCACACTGGTTAGCCTTGTTCAAAAGCAGGAGGTTCCTGCTGGAGGTGAGATCACTGCTTCTGGCAGTGGCCTTTCTGTGCCCATATACCTGGTTTACTCTGCATGTGAATTCCAACTGTGTTATTCCATGGCACCCTCTGTGGATATTAAAGATTGAAGAAGATGATGTAAATCATATTGGTTCTGGAAAACAAAAAATGTTTTGGATCTTGGTTTTGGTGAGGGAAGAAGATAGAACTGGTAAAACAGGAACTCAGCAGACAGGAGGCTGCTGGGAAATAGAAAACAATGGTTCAAGTAGAGTATCATAAGAAATTTTTCCTGCTGCAGCCCAGCTGGGGAGAGACACGTGGGGAGGCATGGCTCCTCCAAACAAACAAAACAAAAAAAAAATTTAAAAAAGTAGGAAGCTGTATTTCTCTTGTCACCCTGTCACCTCTTGAAAATATTAAAAACCAAAACAAACAAAACAAAACAGAACAAAAAAACCCAGTAAAACCCCAGATAAGTAGGAGGTAATTTTTAAAGGTCACAGGATGAGTAAGAGAAATATAATTCTTTTGGATTTGGATGCAACAAGAGTAGTGGCATTATTAAGAAACACTAGAAGAAGAAACATTGTTCCCTTTATTCTCTTTAAAGGCTTATGATGGCATAAGGATTTCATTAGATGTCTGAGACATGTGCAGAGGGATGTGAGTAAAGAAGGGTAAAGGACCAAGAAAGTTAGGGAGAAATGAAAAATTAAGCTTGGAAGTGAACATTATTATCCTGCAAAACTATGTCAAGAGAAGAGCAATGTCTGAACCCCAGAGTGCTGGTCTGAGAATGGGAAGAATACAATGTAAAACTGAAGGAAATTGCTGTAGGACCCCTTAACAGCATCAAAGGAAATTGAATGCACAGAGTTATAAAAAGGGAATGCAATGGTGACACTTGAAAAAGACCAGGCAGGGTACTCGCAGGAGTGTGTGAGCAAAACATAAGCTGCATCCATTGACTCTGACGTTGACCTGTGAAAGTCAAATAAATCTCAGTTGCAGTGATTCAAACAAGGTTTAAATAATCATCATAGTGGCAGAATAAAAATCTCCCAACTGAATGTTACGTATTTTAAGAGTGGTCTTTTGCAGTTCTCTGAAGTATTCAGTAAAACAAGATCAAATCTTTTCTTTCTCTGAGGGTTGTACATGGTGTGCTCCTCAGGGAGAGGAATGGGCCTGATAGCCCTTAATTATCTTCCATTTTCTTTTCCCCATATTCTCTTCCAAAACATTGAGAATTTGTAGTGATAGTGTACACAATGTAAGAAACTAACTAGATCAACTTGCCCTTTTTAAGCCTTTAAGGGTAACATCAGGTAATATTATTTCAAATGTGTTACAACTTAAAAATAAAGTACGTAGGTGATTTTTCCCTGTGCTTATTGAACATAGTATTGATGAATAAAACAATTCCACTCAGAATTCTTACATGATGGAAAAACAGAAAAGGCAGTCATATCTGCTTGTCCATAGGAAGGATGAATACCAGGGAAACAAAATCTTCAGAAGTGAAAAAAAAGTAGATACGAATCAAAATGTAGAGACTTAGAATGTAAATTAACTAAGTAGTCACCTGAGAAATTCTGACACTATATATTGTGGATCNCTGCACAGCATTGCTGTATGATTTTCTTACTAAATTATTGTTTGTCTTGTTACCGATTTTTTGTTTTACCTGAATAATTTCAGTAGTATTCCTTCTTCACTTTCCCCCTTCTCCTAAAAAATGGAACTGTTTTCTTTTTATGCACATGTAATTACTAGGCTCAACAGTGTTCAATGTATGAGATAACATTTTCTAATCTTTTATACACAGGGATAAGTATCAATAGAAATACCAATCCCTCCACTTCATTCCTCAGTCATTTACATGGGCCAATGTCAAATGCTTCCAAGCAGAGTGTAATATGCCTTGCAATAGGCAATTGTGGGTTAACCTACCATGAAAGGAAAGTTTCCTCCTAACTCCCTCTCAGATCTTAGTTGATACCCTTAGTCAAGAGACAGAAAAGCATTTCAGATTTTTCTTCCTTTTAATTCTGTGTTTTTTAACTTTGGACATTCTTATTATCTGTGCAAATGTGGGGTAACAAACACCTGTTGTCAGTGGTGACCTTGATTTCTTAAAAATATTTTCTTGTGAAGCTCATACAAGACTATAAAGTCAGAAGCATTTTAACTCGTGGTCACTGGAATTGCAACTGCAACTTTCAGGATTCACTAGCAAAAATGAGCAGAACAGAGAGAAATGCAAGAAAACAGTAATAATAATGATGGCATCATGGCTCCCCGAAACACCCAAGCTTAGCTTTGCTCTTTTTGACCTTAAGTGATTTCTCTGGGAGCAGGATTTGGCTCTTCACTTGATTGTGTGCCCAAACGGCGAAAGCAGTTTGCTGTTCCTTGTTGAAATGAATGGCTCTTGTCAAAGGTTTAAAGCTATTCTCAAGTGAATCACAGAATCATAAAATGGCTTGGGTTGGAAGGGACCTCAGATATTACCTAGTTCCAGCCCCTTTGCTGTGGGCAGGGACACCTCTCACTAGACCAGGCTGCTCAGAGCTCCATCCAGCCCGGCCTTGAAGACTTCCAGGAGTGGGGCATCCCCAGCTCACCTGGGCAACCTGTTCCAGTGCCTCGCCACCCCCACAGAAAAGACTTTTTCAAATATCTAATCTAAATCTACTCTCAGTTTGAATCCATTCCCTCTTGTTCTATCACTCTATGCCCTTGTAAAAAGTCCCTTTCCAAGGTAATTATCATCCTCTGGGGAAAAAGATAGAGGATCTAAAACCTGTGCCCCATGAGATCTAAGAACGGGCAGGCTAAATTGTACAGGAGAAATATCACCAGGGAGAGTAAAGGAAGCTCTTACAAAACTGAATTCCAGGTGAATGAGCAGCACTGCCAATCCACCTTCCCTCTGCCACCTGGCACACTGGTTAGCCTTGTTCAAAAGCAGGAGGTTCCTGCTGGAGGTGAGATCACTGCTTCTGGCAGTGGCCTTTCTGTGCCCATATACCTGGTTTACTCTGCATGTGAATTCCAACTGTGTTATTCCATGGCACCCTCTGTGGATATTAAAGATTGAAGAAGATGATGTAAATCATATTGGTTCTGGAAAACAAAAAATGTTTTGGATCTTGGTTTTGGTGAGGGAAGAAGATAGAACTGGTAAAACAGGAACTCAGCAGACAGGAGGCTGCTGGGAAATAGAAAACAATGGTTCAAGTAGAGTATCATAAGAAATTTTTCCTGCTGCAGCCCAGCTGGGGAGAGACACGTGGGGAGGCATGGCTCCTCCAAACAAACAAAACAAAAAAAAAATTTAAAAAAGTAGGAAGCTGTATTTCTCTTGTCACCCTGTCACCTCTTGAAAATATTAAAAACCAAAACAAACAAAACAAAACAGAACAAAAAAACCCAGTAAAACCCCAGATAAGTAGGAGGTAATTTTTAAAGGTCACAGGATGAGTAAGAGAAATATAATTCTTTTGGATTTGGATGCAACAAGAGTAGTGGCATTATTAAGAAACACTAGAAGAAGAAACATTGTTCCCTTTATTCTCTTTAAAGGCTTATGATGGCATAAGGATTTCATTAGATGTCTGAGACATGTGCAGAGGGATGTGAGTAAAGAAGGGTAAAGGACCAAGAAAGTTAGGGAGAAATGAAAAATTAAGCTTGGAAGTGAACATTATTATCCTGCAAAACTATGTCAAGAGAAGAGCAATGTCTGAACCCCAGAGTGCTGGTCTGAGAATGGGAAGAATACAATGTAAAACTGAAGGAAATTGCTGTAGGACCCCTTAACAGCATCAAAGGAAATTGAATGCACAGAGTTATAAAAAGGGAATGCAATGGTGACACTTGAAAAAGACCAGGCAGGGTACTCGCAGGAGTGTGTGAGCAAAACATAAGCTGCATCCATTGACTCTGACGTTGACCTGTGAAAGTCAAATAAATCTCAGTTGCAGTGATTCAAACAAGGTTTAAATAATCATCATAGTGGCAGAATAAAAATCTCCCAACTGAATGTTACGTATTTTAAGAGTGGTCTTTTGCAGTTCTCTGAAGTATTCAGTAAAACAAGATCAAATCTTTTCTTTCTCTGAGGGTTGTACATGGTGTGCTCCTCAGGGAGAGGAATGGGCCTGATAGCCCTTAATTATCTTCCATTTTCTTTTCCCCATATTCTCTTCCAAAACATTGAGAATTTGTAGTGATAGTGTACACAATGTAAGAAACTAACTAGATCAACTTGCCCTTTTTAAGCCTTTAAGGGTAACATCAGGTAATATTATTTCAAATGTGTTACAACTTAAAAATAAAGTACGTAGGTGATTTTTCCCTGTGCTTATTGAACATAGTATTGATGAATAAAACAATTCCACTCAGAATTCTTACATGATGGAAAAACAGAAAAGGCAGTCATATCTGCTTGTCCATAGGAAGGATGAATACCAGGGAAACAAAATCTTCAGAAGTGAAAAAAAAGTAGATACGAATCAAAATGTAGAGACTTAGAATGTAAATTAACTAAGTAGTCACCTGAGAAATTCTGACACTATATATTGTGGATCATTATCTGTATTCATTATTAGAGTATATATTATATTATATTATAATGTAATATATAATCATTATTTTTCCACATTTGGCATATAAATGTAAAGATGAATATAAATAAAATTACACTGTGAGGAAAAGCTCAGGCATTTACATTTTCTGTGAAATGACAGAACTGAACTACCTGTGGCCAAATTCACGTTTCAGTAGGAATTTAGAAAAATTTTCAGATGGTTTCTTATTGAATAAATGAAATGAATGGAAGTTACTGAGAAATCAGCAGTTAGAGTATGCTGTAACACAAAATACAATCCCTTAAAGGAATGACCATCAAATTAGAATCTCTAGAGTCTGTAGAAACCTCATGCAGCCCAAAAACTAAATCTTTATGGAGGCGATGGGCCCCTAACCTACAGGAGGAATAAAGCTGTGCCACTGGCACGCTAGAAATGGCCAGTGTATAGTGAAAGAGTACTGACTTGCTGGAGTCCGATTCAGGGTGTTTTGCTTTCGCACAGAAAACCTACCGAGACTTCAGGTTGCAAGGCGTGCTGGAGGGGACGCTGAACAGCAAAACCTACGACACCGTGCACAGCCGCCTGACTGTAGAGGAAGCCACGGTCTCAGTCACGGATGCAGGAGGACTTCAGGGCATTACAATGAAAGACAGCGATGAGGAGGAAGGATGATATTATTTCACAAAGCATTCAGAGCTGGGGGGTGATGGTCTGAGGGTGGGGTTTATCTTTGCCTTGGGGTTTTTTGGTAACTTGTCCTTGTAATTGCATTTATAGTTTTGCCTTATGATATCGGTGCAGAAATGTAATTTGCTCCATTAAAAAAGAAAGTAAGGTTACCAGAAGAAAAGTGCCAAGGACTTTTTGAGAATAATGGTTGTAGCATATTTTTATGTATAGCTTTGCTTAGGGCTGCAAGAACACTGGCATGGAGTTTGAGTTCCACTTGTGGTTACATTTCTTTCCCTTTCGTTTGCTACCATTCATTCTTGTATCTCCATCTGATATGGATGTCCTGTGCAGAAACAAGATGTGTGTCTCACTTAAAACACAACTATACAGGAAATTATCCTTGGAATGAGTCAATGCCCTAGGTAAAAAAAAAAATAGTGTATTTTCAGGATTACAATTTGTTTACCTTTTTTTGCGCTTAATTTTACATTATTATGTGATGTGCATTAAAAATTTTAATCTTGGTTCTTTGTATATTGAGGTTGGTATGTAAGTAGAAGAACTTCAAGGACAGTCAAACACATACAAACTGCTTAGGAGTGTCATGTCTATTCATTTTGCAAGTTTAAAGATATCTCATCCTGTTGGATGTCAGTAAGCTTGCCATCTATGTTTGTATTTCTGTGAAAAATTTCAGGCAATAAGAACCCATTTTGTCGTGGCCATTTATGTATCTACACAAGTTTGTATAGAATTCTACAATTAAAAGATGTTTTCAGTATTTCAAACAATTTGGACCATTGTATGATTCCTCATGAGAACGAGTTTTTTGAAAGATTACTTCATTTACATAGTGATTTATAGAAAATAGGTTTCTTTTATAGATCAGATACATACAGCAAACAAATACCAAAGGACACAATGCCTTGATAAAGGAAAAAAAGCAGACAAAAATCCCTCAGCAGCAGATGAACAGATAGGACCCACTGCCTGTATTTTGATGCCCCCAGTGTGAACTGGAAAGAATTCAAATTTTCATCAGTCAAAGCTCACACAGCTTACAAAAAATACAGCAGCCTTTTTCTTTCTTTTTTTTTTTTTTTTCCCTGTGGGAGCATGACTAATTCCTGAGTTTATGACCACAAAATCAGAAAGAACACAGATGACACCCAAAGAAGTAATAGAAGGTTGCTGAGGTCCTTGTTGAGCCACAGTGTTATACCTAAGGGGCTTTACTGAGGAACTGTTGAGAGTTTACAAGGCTGATGTGAGGTTTCTGTGCAAGAACAGTCTGTAGGACTTCAGGGGTCTATTGCAAGCATGCAGGGCTGCAGGAACAGAGAATGAGAGCTGCAGGGAAAGTGGCTTTCAGCACACTTGGAAGCTCAGCCAAGCAGGGAAGGGCAAGTTACACTTCTCTTAGGGGTCTAGGAAGAAATCCTAAGTGGCAATTTTTTTTTCTCTGGCAAACCAGCCTAATCATCACATGAGCTGAGGTGAATTCAGCTAAAAGGAAGAACTGGGAGCTGGTAAGGTAGACCATTCTGCTCAGCTTTTTATCATCATCTCTGCTGAGCTGAAGGAAGCACAGGGAGCCCAAGCAGTATTTTCCCCTATTACCAGGCTCCTAGATGGGTTTGCTGATTTAGGTTTTGATAGCAGAAGAATTTCATATTCCTCTCCTATCATTTGTCCTAGTTGTGCTGGTGTGTGGAAGCTGACGATGCTTGAAGGGCCATTTGGGGCTTTGGCTGAGACCCAGCTCAGGATAACCTGCCTGGGCAGGAGCTGCAGCCTCAGCCCCAGTCTGGCTGTGGCAGACAGCAGGTGCAGAGGAAGCCAGGCTGTCCAATGTGACACCCATCTCCCAAACCCAGTGGAGCAGGGAGATCAGTGTCAGCCGGGCACAGAGGGAGTTTCGTCTCTGCAAAAGTCTCCCTGCTTCCCCTCTCCCCATCTTGACATTCCTTAGGCCCTGCAGAGGAGCCAGGTGTAAAGAGGTGAAGGCAGGTGTGTCTTCAGTGGCCCTGCAGTGCTTGCCAAGGCCTCCTAGCGCAGAGTTGTGCCAGGTCTGTGCAGGGCTTTCACCAGAAGGCTTTAGATTTTTAAAGCTCCAAGGCAAGACAAGAGTAGGAAGCAATATCCAGATTGAACACTATCCCAGCAACACTAACAGTGTAGGGACCTGGAAACACCAGGACAGAAGTGCCTGTCACCAGCACAACCCATGGGCTTTTCCTCTGTCCCAAGCTGCCCCCATGCCAAGGAGGATTTCCTGATGAGGCAAACAACTCTCCCTATCAATTTGGACAACTACAGAGCAGGTTATAGTAATTTCACCTGTTAGGTCCTCAAGAGACTGTAGGCCATCATGGGCCTCATGGGCCTCACGTGGGACCCCCACCCATGGCCTCTGTCTAGAGACTGCAGCTCAGCTCTGTCCAGGGCTGCTAACCTCTGCCCCAATGATGGAAGAGGAGGGCTCGATTCTCACCTCGGCTCAGCCCCACATGTGCTTGTTTATGGGCCCTGTTTGTCTAGACCCTGACCCACAGATTGACTTCAGAGCTTCCTGACACTCACAAAAATGTTAGTGATCTGAGTTGCCACCACCTCTTCCCCTGCCCTGCTCCCTGGCTGGGTGTGGTGGGACTGGCCCTGACTAGTGGGACCTTATCCCCCTTGGCTCCCAATGCCTTAGGAAGCAGTTAATCCTGTCTACATCCTGACTTAATAAAAAAAAAAAAAAAAGAAAAAAACCCACCTGAACAAGAATATGACTTATGGTGGCTTGAAGTAGGCCCAAGTTACTCAAATTTCAGAAAGCATTATACACATACACCTCATATGTCAAGCACTTTGCTATGCAATTTCTTCTGCATGCAGTATTTGCAAGATATATTTGTCAGTAAGATAGAGATGAGTAAGGAAATACTAAACAAACAAAAATCCAAAATAAAGATGATGAGAATAAGGAAATAATTAAAAAAAAAAAAAACAAAAAACCAAAAAAACAAAGGACACAGGTGATGTAACCATAAGGAAGTTACAAGATGTTCGGGAAAGATAAATTAACTCAGACACAAAGTATGGGATAAGTTACTGTTAAAGACACGGCACAGCAGACATCAATGGAAGGCAGGTACAGAAAAGACTGCTTCAAAGGTCCTTTAATTTCTTCCAAATGCAACTATTTTTTTATTACCTAGATTTGTGAAACCGTGAACCAACATGAAGCTTGAGAAGGCCAGTGAGTACCTGCGTGACAGCTCCGGCGTTCGGCACCGTCGCCTGCAGCAGCCAGGGCAGTGCCCTGTGTGGGAGGCGCAGGGGCCGCCTCTACATCCTAAGTTAGGTGATTAAGCGGAGCTGAGTGCCCGTCCCGAGCGGGCGGCACCACCGGGAGCTCGCTGTGCGCCTTCGTGCGAGGCAGCGAGCGGCGCGCCCGCCGCGCTCTCCCCGCGCTAGGGGGGTTCGCGGGGACCTCCGCGGGCGCGGAGTGCAGGAAGCCCTCGGGAAGGGGGCAGGAGCGGTCTCGTGTAGTTCATTCCCCCTGAGTCTTAGAGGTACAGACGGGGCTTTAGGAGCCGAATCAGAAGGCACGAGCAGGTGCGCGCCCCCGCTGCGAGGGATGCTCAGGGCCGGGATAGGAAAGCGATGCTCGCAGGTCTCCCGCCGCCGGGCAAAGGGTGCCTGGAGCCAAGAGCCCGCTCCCCTCGGCTGTCGCTTACCCTGGACAAGGAGGCGATAGGCAAGGCAAGGCAGCGGCTAGGGGAACCACGCGGCGGCGGGGCGACTTTGGGGCGCTGCGCCTGCCGCCTCCAGACAAGCAAAGCCGCCGGCTCAGGCCGCGCCCTTTGAGCCCGCACCGGCGGGACCCGCCGCCGAGACTGGTGCTCGTTGAGCGGCCCCTCCCGGAGCGGAGGGCAGCCCCCGGCACAGGAACCGGCGCAGCTTCGGAGGAACAGCCAGACTCAGAGGGCCAGTGGCTCCCGGGGCACAGGTGCTCATCGAAGGCGCCCAGCGGGGCGCACTCCCTCCCTTCTTGGCCCTGTGGACACGGCATCTACACAACCCTTCCTGGGCTCCCGGGGGGTCTCGGGTCAGGTGCCGGATGTTTCCAGGTTTTGGGAAACTCCTCCTGGGACCCACCAGACTCCCGGCGCTGAGGGAGTCAGGCACCAGGGTCAATTTCGGAGTGGGCAGCAAGCGCGGCTCCACGAGGGACACGGCGATGAGCGCGGGGGGCCGGGGAGGGAGTGTAAGGCTGTGAGGCGGGTTCCTGGACACAGAGAATGCCCCTTAGGCACCTACCGAAGGGGTTTGAATCAAGTGTTTGGCTGTCAGCAAAGGAGCGCGGAGCAGAGGGCGGGAGCCGCCCGGCAGCGGCGGGACAGCCGGGGAGCTGGGGGGGAGCGGGGCTCCTTCTGTGCGAAACGGGCGGGACCCGGGGCGCCCGTGAGACCCGCAGAGACAGCACGGCCGGCCTCCCTCCGGCACGGGCGGGCTTTGGTTTAACAGCTACTGCGGGGGAAAGTGCAGCTAAACAAACAAACAAACAAAAAAATCAGTCACACACACACAAAAAGTTTGGTTTCAGCCTTAGCAGGTGTATTGCGGTGTCGCGCCCCCCTCCTCCGCCTCCCCTCTCGTTTCCGAGGGTGGCTCAGTTGTCCCCTGTGTATGTTCCCGGGTAGGGGCGCCGAGCGAGCAGCCGAGAAAGTGGGAAATAGTCCCCGGGCTCCGTCCAGCAGCGGCTGCGATAGGGCACGACTCCTACTTTCGTCCTTATTTCACGTTTTTTACTTGGCCTCTCCCCCTCTCTCAGCAGCGGCACCTCGAAACGGGTCCCGCCATAAAGGAGCTGGGCTTTGTCCCGCTCCGTGTCCGGCGGACACCTCGCTGTCGCCATGGCGAGCCCGGCGTACCCCGGGGCCGGCAATACAGCACACAGACGCCCACACAGCGACCGGCTCTTTACTTTGCTCCAGGTTACCTCCCAATACACTGACAGAAAATGGAAACAAAAAATAAGTTAATTGCTCCTGATCCTATTCAGAAATCTTAAAAATAAATAGCCTCCCCCAGCCAAAGAGCGCAAGGCGTTCATTTAGCAGTAACGGGGCTAAACATTTGTTGAACTGGGAAAGGAACAAATGAGAAAGTGTCATTCATGGCTCCAGCTGCCGCTGGCCTCTCCCAGCCACTTCCACCAAGGGCCCTTTGGAGTTGATGACACCGCTGGGTCCCCTCACAGGCGGACTGATTAGATTAGACGTGATAGCTGCAGTCCACGTTCGGAGCTGGCACACTTAGCCAAATCGCTCGCATGAATTACGGGAGGGCCGGAAGCGCTGCTTTAGAGGGTCACTTGTAATTTCGTTTATATGTGATTAAAGGCTTATACATGAAAAGGCTTAATTTGCACCAGTTTGGTTTCGATTTAGGGATCTGTACGAAATGTACTGTACTGCCAAACTTTGTTTTACCTCCGGGAGCACTTGTGTTTTGCGGGTCAGTGTTAACTGTTTTGCTTTTGTGATGGATTCGGTTACAAATACAAATACTTTATTCTTTTGCTTGCGGTGGAACTGCTATAGAAGGATGCCAACACATCCTCACTGTATGGGAAGACTACACATAGCCTCCGAAGGTCTATATGTACACGCACGCATATATTTATACTATTTTCTTCCACCGGAGAAATTATCAGTGGAGAAAACGCCGAAGTGTTACAACTTAAAAGCTGGGGAAGGCCGAGCGCCTTTGCCCAGGCTCCAGAACCAGCAGAGCCCGCGGGTTCTGCGAGGTGTACCGCGGCTCTGCGGCGCTCCTCCGCTGAGCGGAACGGGAGCGGGGCCGGGCCGGAGTCGGCGGGGCCAGGGAGCCGCGCCCGCCAGCCCAGCAGCCGAGCGGGGCGCGGCAGCCGCAGATTGCCCCCGAAAAGGACGGCGGCGCGGGATCTCCCCCAGCGCCGGCTGATAAACTGTGACGGCGGCTGGTCCACTTCTCCCCGCTGTAACTCCCCCGTTTATATTTGTGCTTCCCTTCAAAAGACAGTAAACAACAAGTTCTGAGTAGGAATGAACAGCGAGCCCTCCAGCACCGCAGCAGCCCGGGGCGAATTCCGAATTGTAACAAGCTCGGGCCAACGCGCTCGCCGCGGGTCTGCGGGCGGGCAGTGCGCGGCAGCGTCGCGGCTGAGGGGAGCACGGTGCGTGTCGGGCTAAATCACCTCTTCACAAATCCGGCGGCTCGGGAGGGAACGTCTTGGACTGATGCGCGGCGAGAGCAAACCCAAGCTTTAGCAGCGAATCCCGGCAGTGTCGCTATTAATGACGACTATTACAACAGTAGTAATAGTAATCGGGGTCTGTCCAGCCGCCGTCGAGTCCGCCGATGTCGTGGCCAGAAGGATGTTTTGTAACCTTCCTGGCTCCCTCCAGGCTCAGGTTGCCCAGAGGTGTCCCGGAGCCAGGAGGACGTTGCCGTCCCCGCCCTTAGCCGGTCGTGGGGAGCCGGCTCCGGGCGCACGGAGGAAGCAGCCCCCTCGGGCAGGAGGGTTGCGGTAAAACACTCCCAGGAAAATATTAATACACGCAACAGAAGGTTAGCCGAGTTATTATCCTTTTCAATTAATTTTTTACTTAAAAACGCAATGGAATTATTCATTTTATTACGGAGGAAGAAATTAAAGATTAGGCTCTAAGGCGGTATTTTACCTCCCTCTAATCGCCTCTGGGATCAGATTGGAGTAATCCTGACGACGAGATGAATTCGCCGGTGACTCGGATTTTGAGTGCATGTAGAGATACGTTATGATAATAATGCAAGTGAGCAATATCAAGAACACAGCTTAGGAACGAATGAAACACAAAGCCGATTATGGGGAAAAAGAGAACAGCAGCTTTCTCGGGCAGAGCACGAAATCAACTCGTGGCAAAACTTTTGCTCTTAATTCTTGCGGCGGTTTGTAACTCTGGGAGGCCGGCGGGCCCTTCTGCTGGGACTCGGTACGTGCTGCCAGCCTGGAGGGAGTCCGGACCAGCCGCGCCTTCCCAAAAGAAAACGGCCGAGAGGTTCCTTATTGCCACTTTCAGAGCCTGTAAATGTCTCTGCCTCGGGAAAAACAACCCTGCACCAGCACGACTGCTGGATAGCTGCGGCTCGGCAGATACGTAAAATGTATAAAAAGATGCCGTCCGAGAGCAAGGCAAAGCTCAGGACAGGACTACAAGGATATGTCGAGGTTGATTTTAGTAACTCTATCTATATTGCAGGCAACACCAGCACCTAGCAAGGCTCCCTCCATCTCCATCCAGACAGAAGAGGATGACGTCGTCGTCGTCGTCCCTCCGAAAAATTTTGCTTTTAGATGGCTACCGAAAAATTAGGCATTAACATAAGTTTTCGTGAGAGGTAGTGAAAGAAAGGGAGGTATATCCGTAAGGAAGTAACGAATAATAAAGCTATCTCTTCTCCAAAAGTGTATCTCAACATTGAAGAGACCAGTATAATTGCAATGGCAGGGCTGTAATTGCTGCTTTGGGATATTTACCCTGCTCAAATGACACTACATATTTTACTTTCAAACACATGTCAAAAAGTCAATCCCAAAAAGACCAGTTAAGAACAAGCTGTTAACATATTAAGTATATGGGATTTGAAGCCTCTAAAACCACTCAACAATAATTCCCTTCTTCAGCACCAATCAAGAGGAAATTTGCCTAGATTGAATTGAATGTAAATTGCTCTGAAGGAGGAAATTCTCCTCTGGTGGACACAAAGTACGAAAGAGAGACACCGACACTCCGGAGAAGCGGGCAGCCCGGGGCAGCTGCCCCTCACGGCGCTGGAGGGGCCCGGCTCCGTCCCCTCGTGAGTCCACGATCCCTCCTTCCTCCAGGTAAGAGGAGGGTGGCTGCAGCAACCCGATCCGGGACAGCAATTACGGTCTTAACGCCTCGACCCATCTGCTGTGGGGAATTGCGGGGGAGAAGCAGGAGCGGCGCAGCCCCGGCCAGCAGCCCCCCACCCAGACCAGGGGAAAACAGGGAGCAGGGCCGGACTGAGGCATCGCGGCCGGAGTCCCCGCACAGCCCAGCACGGATCCCGTCCTTCCTCCGCCTCACGCTTGCCCGCAAGGCTGCGTCCATCCCGACACGGCCGGGGGCCAGCCCCGGCTCCTGTCGCCCGCCTGCGCTCCGGGACACCGGAGGGACGGGGCGGACACGGGGGGCGTAGGGTGTGCAGAGAGTGGTGTCCGGGCCACTGCCCGTCGTTCGACGTCCGTCCTGGGGACCGCAGAACATTCTCTTCCTCCGTGCCCCGCATCTCCCCGTTGCTCGCATGGAGCTCCCGGCCGCGGAGGTACCGTCGTGGAGCTGCCCTGCTGTCCTCAGAAGGAGCCGCGGTGGCTTGAGGCCACGTCGACCAGGTCACAGCGCCGGGGGCAAGGATGCCTCCCTCCATCCCTCCTTCCGTCCCCCCATCTCTCCCTGCCTCCCTTTCTCCCTGGGCCCCCAGCCCTTCCTCCCTGTTCTCACTTCCTCGCAAGACGGCTGTCCTGGGCCGGCGGCTGCGGGGGGAGACACTGCCATTTGCCTGTTCCTGGGCTGGTACCCGAGCAATGGGGGTCGGGTCTCCCTGCCTCGCTGGAGGCTTCTCTCCATTAGCAAACTCGAGACCTCCTGCCTCTCTCCCCGTGCCTCAGAGAAGGGCAGTGCTGGACCTCTGAAATGGAAGCTGCTGTACGGGTCCCTCTCCGAGGGACGCGGCCTGGCCGCTGGCTGCCGCGGGTGGCAGGGACGGAGGCACCCTTGGCTTCTTCCGAGTATTATTTCGGTAGCGGCCTCGCAGTCACCAGGAACGGGACCTTGTCCTGAGCCCGAACTGCCGGGTGGTGGGGTGGGCGGGAACACAGAAAGTCCTGTACCCACTGCTGCCCTTCTCGTCTGCCCGACCACCCCGCTTCGCTGAAAGGACGAACACCCGCTGGCGCTGCCCGCCCCGAGCAGGGCCGTCAAGCTTCTATGAAATACATGGGGATTGCATCTGTTTAGGTGCATATATACCTATAAAGAGTGTGTGAGATGTATATTCCTTCGTGTATCTATGTCAACCCTGAGTTTTCGGTATTTGTGTTGTGCATGTATTATATAAGGACACAGAAACTATATTTAGTGTATATGCAGCTACATATGTATATATATATATTAAAATATAGAAATATATAAATAACGCTTCAGATTTAAAAGGCACTCCTTCTTCCTACCTCCTTTTTCTTCTCTTCCCCTGCCCCAGGTTTTGAATCATCCTTTTGCTCCCAAGCACTCGTTCCATTTGGCCCGGGAGGTTCCTGCATCCCCACGAGCTGATCTCGCCGTCTGCATGTTGCAAGTCCCCCGCTTATTTGTCTACTGTGTTTTCCAAAAGCTCACCGCCACCTGACCTTGTTCTTTAAAGCAGTGAGCAGTCCCAGGAGCAGTCCCAGGAGCAGAGCAGCCATTTCCCTCCCTCCCTCAGACACATACACGTACGCACGCACAAAGAGAGCTCGGGCTGGAAAGTGGCAAGGAAACAAACAGCTTCCCCTCCAGCCGCTTCTTCTGCAGCACCTTGTTTGACAAACACCCTGGCGCTTGCCCTTGAATTGGGTTTCACATCCCTATTTAGCACTTGGACAATGATTTTAGATGATGTCATTTAAAGCCAAACAAGAAAATTGATCTCGGATTTGCTTGGCCTCTAAAGCCTGGTTAAGCAGATTGCAAATAATAATAATAAAAAGAGAGAGGGAGGGAGGCAGAGGGGAGAGAGGCGAGAAGGAGGGAGAGCCACCTCCTTCCCTGGGCGGGGGAGGCGCGGGCGCCAATGAAAAGTAGCCGTTTGCTGGGGGGGAAAACTTTTCCTGTTGACTGTTGGAAGNTGCTGTATTTATTTGGGAATCTGTATTACCCGAGCCGGGAACACTGCACCACTTTAATTATTTCGATGTATATATATTCCCCTTGTGTTGATCCTGCCCTGCCTCCGCTGTCTGCTGGTTATCCCACCCTTCTTGGTTTCCTCCTCTCCCTCTCCCCCTGAATATCGTATCTATATGGACAGAACTGTTCTCTATGTACGGATTTGAATTTCGCATTGATTCTTGCACGTGGAGAGAAAAAAAAAAAAAATTCGTTGACCTGATGGAAATAAACCTTTGCCAAGGAGTGACTGCGGCGGCGGGGGCTGCGGCGCGGACGGGCGGGCGGGGAGCGCGGCGGTGGCGCTGCCGCACGGCAAAGCTCTCCTCGCCCTTGCCAAAACACTGAAACAACCGCTAAAGACTTTAATTAAGAGGGGTAATTAGTTCGAATTGATCAAAGCAGGGTTGTTATGTTATTAGCTGCTCAGCAGCCTCTGCCAAGCCGAGCCTTGAAAGCGAAGCCCGCCCGTCGGTGGGCGCCTGAGGAGCGGCGGGAGGGGGTGTCTGGGATTACAGCGCTCCCGGGGTAACCGAACCAGGCAGGGAAGATGGGTGCTACCCCTCGGGAAGGGCAGGCAGGCCCGCTCACCTCCCTCTGCTCCCTCAGGGCTGTGTCCGCAGCCCCCCTCCAGGCTCGGGAGTTCTTCCCGAACAGGGGCCGGGCCGTGCTTCACTCGGGGGTAGGGCCCGAGGACGGCGGCGCGGGGCGGTCCGGGGAGAAGCTGATGGAGTCCCACGGACGCTGGGGGTTTGCCCCACTCGAGGGACCTGTCAGGAGCGTCTGCGGGTCTGCCCCGAGTGAGCCCGGCAAGAACGGGTGATGTGACATCCCAGGTCTCGCCCAGATGTTGTACACCTGGAGCCCTCCCTTTTGGCTTTTGGCGAGGAGCGAGGGCGCCGTGGTTACAAAGCTAACGCGTTACACTCGAGAGAGCGATGTCGCCTTGCAGGCGGCGCTCCCGCCGCCCCTCCTGGGACGCCCCCCCGGGGATGCCCGCAACCAGCAGGTGTGGTCCTCAAACTGGGGCCTCTGAAAGCGGCTGAGAGGGGAAGCGCATCCCTCTCCTTTCACACGTGTCAGATCACCGCGGTAATCTCCTGAGCAGCCGGCTCTGCGTGTAAAAGGCAAAGCAACAGGTCAGATCCACAGCTCGGGCAGACCCCACGGCACACCGGCGGGGCTCAGCCTCTCGGGGGGCCGCTTTTGCCCTGGAGCTGGGGAAAAGCGGCCGATTATTTGGATGGAGGGTCCTCCGCGCACCCGCTGGCATGCGCTGGCTGCGCAGCGGCGTGGGGCCACTCTCTGGAGCGCATCTCCCCTTCGGAGACCTTGGGGAAACCGGGAGCCGCTCCCCACTTTTCCCAGGGGACTGCGGCAGCAGGGCCAGGGAGAAGGGGACCCGAGACACCCTTCAAGGGACCCTGGGTAAACTGGAAGTCGGGACGAAGCAGGGCAGGGAGGAGAGGCTCCTGTGGTACTGTGGCGACAGAGCAGGTGTCCTTTGAGGGTCTGTCCCTATGGGCACTTCCCTTCAGCTCTGCTCAGATCCTGGGGCTAGAAGAGTGTCATTCTGGCTTCCACACAGATAAATCTCTCCCAGATCAGGCGGCTGCAGTGTGTTGCCAGTTAAAAGGAAAACTTTTGCAATATGTAATGAAAGGTAAGGAGTCCAAAAGTTCCCACTGAATTGATGTAAGTGTACCATTCCTCCGAGCCTCTGCTTGAAGGAAATATTTCAAAGCAGAAGCCAACCTGCTATTCTTATTGCTAAGCAAGTGTGATAGTACAAGGTACTGAAGCTATACTTGGCCTTGCTAAATATCTTAATTTTACAACTATTTTAACCAGTTTGAAACTATTCAAGCACTAGAAACTATTCAAGCAGTAGAAATACTAGGTCAATCCTAAAAGTATTTTCTATCATGACAAAGGAATGTGAATGTAAATATATGGTGAAATAAAAGGAGAATATAATCTGGCCATTTTGTGATGAGTACATAACATCAGATTCAAATCAAACATATCCGTGGGGCCTGAAGCTACTACTGGAGATTGTGCACTGGTTACCCAGATGTCTGTGCTCAATTTTGTTTTTTAGATTGTTTCCTAAGTGCCAGAAGAAACGAAGTCTCAGTCCTCCTTGTGCAGAAACCATAATTTCTCCCTTTTTTACAGGTAGAGGAGCGAGAATTTCCAGTGTTGCTTGACCGCAGACCATTTACAAGTTTATAAACAATAACTGGGTTTTTTGCCTTTTCTCCTGTAAAAGATCTGCAGTTGCTGCATAGTCTGGATTCTTCTATGTCTTCCTGATGAAGAACAATATTTTGCTAAGGAAGAGGCATGCAGGGGTGACCGTGTTTTGATATGGAGTGGAAATGAGGCACTCTAGCTTTATTCCAAGGTGAAGCAGAGAAAGCCAGTGATGAGCATGGATAAGCATTTCTCTTCCTAGATATCTTGGAGTAAACAGTACAGATGTGGGACTTCACAGGGAGATGAGGATAGCTCATTTGTTATTTCACTATATAAAACCATACTTGTGTCAAAGACTGGTATTAATTCATGTCTTGGAAGGCCTGCACAGAATTACCTTTCATTTCCTCTCTTTCAAGTTTAATCTCAGGTCAAGTGAATTTCTAGTTAATGGTCAGAAGCAATTCAAAGCTGGTGAAATCATCACAAGAGACAAAAGCTGTAATTTTATGTATATCCAAAGTGTAGAACTATTAACAACTCTCCTTACTACAGACAAGATTTTTAATTTTTAATTTTTTCTTTAAATGTGAATAATTTTGATAGGAGAAATGGAGCCATCTGTACCTAAAGGAAAGGTTATATGTTCTCATTTCTGTGTGCCAATCAGCATCATTTCCATATGATCTGTATTCTGTGTGACAACTAGTCAGCCTCATTCTACCAGTCCCTCATGGATGCGGAGAGGAGAAGAGCCTTGGTTTGTCTGGATCTGCTAAAATTCAGAGTTGCAGAGCTGACACCCTGACAACAGTGTAGCCCACCCCCCACCAATCCAACAGCTTCACTTCAGTGCTGAATGAAAGGGAGACAAGTCTGGTGCCTATGGGACCCTGGAGANCCTCCCTTTTGGCTTTTGGCGAGGAGCGAGGGCGCCGTGGTTACAAAGCTAACGCGTTACACTCGAGAGAGCGATGTCGCCTTGCAGGCGGCGCTCCCGCCGCCCCTCCTGGGACGCCCCCCCGGGGGTGCCCGCAACCAGCAGGTGTGGTCCTCAAACTGGGGCCTCTGAAAGCGGCTGAGAGGGGAAGCGCATCCCTCTCCTTTCACACGTGTCAGATCACCGCGGTAATCTCCTGAGCAGCCGGCTCTGCGTGTAAAAGGCAAAGCAACAGGTCAGATCCACAGCTCGGGCAGACCCCACGGCACACCGGCGGGGCTCAGCCTCTCGGGGGGCCGCTTTTGCCCTGGAGCTGGGGAAAAGCGGCCGATTATTTGGATGGAGGGTCCTCCGCGCACCCGCTGGCATGCGCTGGCTGCGCAGCGGCGTGGGGCCACTCTCTGGAGCGCATCTCCCCTTCGGAGACCTTGGGGAAACCGGGAGCCGCTCCCCACTTTTCCCAGGGGACTGCGGCAGCAGGGCCAGGGAGAAGGGGACCCGAGACACCCTTCAAGGGACCCTGGGTAAACTGGAAGTCGGGACGAAGCAGGGCAGGGAGGAGAGGCTCCTGTGGTACTGTGGCGACAGAGCAGGTGTCCTTTGAGGGTCTGTCCCTATGGGCACTTCCCTTCAGCTCTGCTCAGATCCTGGGGCTAGAAGAGTGTCATTCTGGCTTCCACACAGATAAATCTCTCCCAGATCAGGCGGCTGCAGTGTGTTGCCAGTTAAAAGGAAAACTTTTGCAATATGTAATGAAAGATAAGGAGTCCAAAAGTTCCCACTGAATTGATGTAAGTGTACCATTCCTCCGAGCCTCTGCTTGAAGGAAATATTTCAAAGCAGAAGCCAACCTGCTATTCTTATTGCTAAGCAAGTGTGATAGTACAAGGTACTGAAGCTATACTTGGCCTTGCTAAATATCTTAATTTTACAACTATTTTAACCAGTTTGAAACTATTCAAGCACTAGAAACTATTCAAGCAGTAGAAATACTAGGTCAATCCTAAAAGTATTTTCTATCATGACAAAGGAATGTGAATGTAAATATATGGTGAAATAAAAGGAGAATATAATCTGGCCATTTTGTGATGAGTACATAACATCAGATTCAAATCAAACATATCCGTGGGGCCTGAAGCTACTACTGGAGATTGTGCACTGGTTACCCAGATGTCTGTGCTCAATTTTGTTTTTTAGATTGTTTCCTAAGTGCCAGAAGAAACGAAGTCTCAGTCCTCCTTGTGCAGAAACCATAATTTCTCCCTTTTTTACAGGTAGAGGAGCGAGAATTTCCAGTGTTGCTTGACCGCAGACCATTTACAAGTTTATAAACAATAACTGGGTTTTTTGCCTTTTCTCCTGTAAAAGATCTGCAGTTGCTGCATAGTCTGGATTCTTCTATGTCTTCCTGATGAAGAACAATATTTTGCTAAGGAAGAGGCATGCAGGGGTGACCGTGTTTTGATATGGAGTGGAAATGAGGCACTCTAGCTTTATTCCAAGGTGAAGCAGAGAAAGCCAGTGATGAGCATGGATAAGCATTTCTCTTCCTAGATATCTTGGAGTAAACAGTACAGATGTGGGACTTCACAGGGAGATGAGGATAGCTCATTTGTTATTTCACTATATAAAACCATACTTGTGTCAAAGACTGGTATTAATTCATGTCTTGGAAGGCCTGCACAGAATTACCTTTCATTTCCTCTCTTTCAAGTTTAATCTCAGGTCAAGTGAATTTCTAGTTAATGGTCAGAAGCAATTCAAAGCTGGTGAAATCATCACAAGAGACAAAAGCTGTAATTTTATGTATATCCAAAGTGTAGAACTATTAACAACTCTCCTTACTACAGACAAGATTTTTAATTTTTAATTTTTTCTTTAAATGTGAATAATTTTGATAGGAGAAATGGAGCCATCTGTACCTAAAGGAAAGGTTATATGTTCTCATTTCTGTGTGCCAATCAGCATCATTTCCATATGATCTGTATTCTGTGTGACAACTAGTCAGCCTCATTCTACCAGTCCCTCATGGATGCGGAGAGGAGAAGAGCCTTGGTTTGTCTGGATCTGCTAAAATTCAGAGTTGCAGAGCTGACACCCTGACAACAGTGTAGCCCACCCCCCACCAATCCAACAGCTTCACTTCAGTGCTGAATGAAAGGGAGACAAGTCTGGTGCCTATGGGACCCTGGAGAAGAGAGCCCTTGGAAAGGAGCTGTTCCCCTCTACCCTCATCCCCACCCAGGATTTCTCAGATGGGAATTTCTTCAGTGCTTGTCAGATGCTACAGTTTTGTTAACATGTGCCAATACGGAAAGTGTTATGGATCTGAAAGAGCTACCAGAATCACCAAAGCTGTTGTATATTGCTGTAGAAATAAAACACAGCACAGCAGGATCTTCTCACAGCAAAGTTCCTTCTGAAGCTGAAATGGTATTGACTTTGTTTTGCTAGTGCTTTATTCATGATCAGACACTCTTTAANCCCAAAAAAAAAGGGAAAAAAGGACAAAGAGATAATGTTTGTGGATTTTTGTTGTTGGGGGCAGGAGTGGGAGGTAGGGAGGTGTGACTGGGTGTTTTTGTTTTTAAAAAAAACCATACATGCCATAATGTAAACTAAATCCACACCTTTTTAACAGCTTCCAAAATCACTCTCTGCTTCATGGGAAGTTATATAGAAATCCAGCATATCTCAAAATACCGAAAATGAATACAGCACAGTATTTAGTCAAGGAAGTATTTTAAAAATAACTTTTATTATTATATTTAATCACTTTTTTTACACACAGTCTTTATAAATACAGTGGTGAAAATAGAGAGATTAAATAAAATCCAACAAATTCATCCAGAGCCATCTCAAATGAAGGCATGTTGGTCACAGCTTAGTACCAGAAGAGTTTATTTGTACAGTGCTGGAAAACTAGCAATTAGAAAATGCTCCTGACTCTGTACCTCCTCTGCCATACGTAGAATGGGACAGTCACCATTTTGTTCTTTGGAACTTGGTAAAGGGAAAAGGGACCTAATTTCCTCCTGGGAGTTTTGACATGCTGATATCAAGTACTTATAATTCTTTAATTATGTAAATCTTTCCACCCACTGTCTGTTTAGCTACTGGCTTGCTCAGGTACCATCCTTACAGAGGGAGATTTGTGTTGTACTCTGCTGGCAGGTGCAGTAGTAACTATTTAGTAGTAACTCCCAGATCTTCTGGCTCCACTCCATGCTGGGTCCCTCTTCTCTTCCTGGCCCAAGGCTACAGGCTGGGTGACTTTTGGATAACCACTTAGGGGCTGCACAGCACACTGTGACCCTCTGCAACAGATGGCTGGACTCACCCTTAGTCCTGTGAGTTTGCAGAAAGTCCTTTTGCTTTGGTAATCTGCAACTCTTGAAACAATACAAAACTACTCTTTTTTAAACTTCTGGTTGTATTATGAAGTACAAGCTGTGTCTCTCTTTTGTCCTCCTTTGAGGCTTCCATGGAAGTTATTTAATGTCTCCACTGTTCAGTCAGTCTGTTGTAGTTAAATCCTTGCCTATTTGATTAGGCACACTGTTAAATGCAATAACCATGCCCATGGAAATACAAAAACTCCTCCCTTTTTGTGTTTGAGATGGCTAATATTTCACCACCATTATTGTCTGAATTATAAAAGATCATGTTCAGTTACCAATGAATTAAAATACATAGAGAAGTTGCTTTTCTGATTTTTTTTCCAGAACAATTATATGAGAAATTAACACATAGTAAGTTTTATTTTGTGTGAAAAATGGTAGAGCGATACTTTGCAAATGTAAGTCTGAGCAACTTATCTGCAACACTACAAGTAAGTTTTTATTTTCAGGGATGGACTGTAAGATTTACTTGCAGACTGACACAACATGAAAGAGAAACTTTGATTCACAGTACTTTAGCTTATAGGGATTAAATACAACAGACAGCACAAAAAGAAACCTTTTCAAAATATTTCTAAACCACCTGTTAACCTCTTGATATTACCATGAAACATCTGAAAAGTGTATACCTCCACATAAAAACCTTGCCTCAGATTTTATAAAAATAACCTTGAACAAGAACTGTCTTTCTAAACAAAAATAATGAAAAACTCTTAGACGATAAATAAGTTCAGGTGAATGGTTTTTTTCTGAACAAGCAAGATTTTGTAAAGCAATGTCTGCTGAAGAAGTTAAAATCTGAACTACAATATATTTAGAAAAATATTTAGCTTTATGTAAGAAACACCTCAATAAATTGTGCTTTCTTCCTGTGTTCACCAGAAAATAAAGAAATGGAAATCTTATTTTTCATCCTACTATATTCTAAAAGGAACAATACATTTCCTCTTAAAATGAGGAATGCAGGAATGACATAACCATTTGTTCTTTCATTTGCTAATGCAAATACATTAATCTGCCTATCATAAACAAGAATATATTTTTTTAAACTACTTTGGACTACTTTAACTGAATACCAAAAGCTGAGGGCCAACTGTTGCTAATGTCCAGTAATGCTACTGCCTCGCATGAAGCAGTGCAAGAGATACAGCAAATTTAGTTCAGATGACATTTTCAAACTCATGGCATACATTTCAAATTTATCCAGTTTGAAAATATGCAGTAGCACTGGCTAGAACTTTTAGGTAAAGACCAAAACAAATTCATAATTACTTTTGTGGGCAACGTGTAATTATTATGACTTCATATAATTAAGTCATGGACTGTTTTGATCTGCAAGTTCTAAGAAGCAGAGACACCCTTCCCCACAAACAGTGTTTCTTCTGTTCTTGTGGAGTGTGCTGCTTCTCACATACCTTTAGAAATGCAGTGTACAGTTACATTTTCTTTGTGAAAATAGTGCAATATATAAGGATTATAACTTGAGCAGAGACTGACCTACCCAAAACAAAACTGCCACAAGACAGGCAGCTGAGTCCCCATCAATGCAAAACTCATGTTTCTTGAAAAAGCAATCAGCAATTGTTTTAAATCCTATCTGATGCTGAAGGTTATTGCACTGCAGACTGACTTGTGAAAGTTACAGTGTGTAAAGAGCTACTTTAATTTATGCAAGCAAAGGAGTACAACACAGCCAACTTGCATTTACTAAATTTACTAAACTTAACTTACATCTCTCTCTATACTAATTACAGAGGATTGTACTTTATAAGATTTTTTTCTGAATAATTTTTTGTAGAAATTTCTCTGACAAATCAGCATTTATAAATCACTGTAGAAGTTTACAAGTAGATGTTGACAAAACATTAATACAAAAACTTGCTCTATTTGGAGGAATTTTCTTCAGACCAGAGATAACCAGCTTAAGGGCAAGGAAGAGTCTGCTGGGTTGGGTTCTTGCCTGTGGGTGTCGTGCTCACATTGAAACACCCGTTCTGTTTCACGTGCCTTCAAGCACTTCAGGAACACCTATGTCATACTGTAAAAGCAGAGTATATCTATCCCTGCTTTCCTTGGACTGTTTCTCTTTGCATGAATGTCAAAAAGTCATAAGATCAGGGAGGGAGTTGGACATTGGATGGGGGTCCCGAATCTGCAGCACATGATGCTTCTGTGACAGGTGTCCAGTGCCTAGTTTGCAAGAGAAATGTCTTTTTAGAAGTGGCTATAATTAAAAATTATCTTACTATGCTTAAGCATCTCATAAGCAGGTATAAATAACTTAATTTAATTTAATTTAATGTGGGCATCAAACATCTCAGGAGCCTTCCCCAGTCCCCAGGTTTTTGATATTCCTGATTCTGGGAATGAAGTGTCAGAAAAGGACTGTTAGTTACTCAGAGTGGGGCTGCAATATTTTTGAAAGATCTTGGTTTCACTCTAGTGCACAAATGAAGATAATTTCTGGAATTACGAGATTATTTGCTAGCCAGCATCCCCACTTTCCCAGCCACTGTTGTTGGTTATGTTCTTTGTACAAGTCATCTGCTTCTTTTACAGATCTCTTAGGGTTTTTTTGTTTTCATTTCCTAAGGAACATGAAGCACCAACTTGTAAAGTGTCCCACTGTCTTATCCAAGGTTTAGATTCAGCTACTCCCTCATCCCTTTTTATAATCAAGTGGTTGCCACATGCCACATGGAGTAATTAGGTTATGAATAATTTTGTTTTCCAGATTTTTTTTTTGTTGGCAAAGTTCAATTCAGAAAAATCTTGCTCAAGGTATGAGTCAAACCAGCCTGTCTACCTTGGGCAATGCTTATGACTTTGGGCATCTTAACAGGAAGTAAATGAACATAAATGTCTGTATTTTCTATAACATAATAGAGACATATGTGCTCTAGCAGCACAAAAAAGAGACAGTCCCTACAGTGTTAGATACTACCTTTTGTGCAGATAGTCTGCCAATCAAGCAGCCTCCTGAAACAAGCCAGTTGCTGAAGCATCACTCTCTATGATGTCTTCTGGGTGAACAAGATGAAATTGCAGCATATGGTGGTAGCAATCACTTTTTGAACAATAATTTGGTGGTAAGGTTACTTACCCACTGTTATAAACAGAATTATATTGGCTTTCGTATCCTGATCAGGGAAGGAGCTGTTAATCTTGGTTAAATTGTTGTGGACTTTAATTAGTTATGAAAGTTGAGGAAAACA
>VZRX01000441.1:117336-134452 GCA_013398075.1 Notiomystis cincta | reverse complement strand
TCCCCTTTGCCTCACAGCTCGGCAGATCGCCATTCCTTGGGTCCCGACTTGTAAGTTTAGAGGCTTTTTGTTAATAAAGCCCACTTAAATTTTTAATTGGCTGCGTCATTTTTATCACCCACACAGCCAGAAGCTGTACCCTGCTTTGTGTGGCTGACTGGCACCACCACCACCACCTTGTAGGAGACCATCCTAGTCCTTTGCCATGCAGTATGTTAAGTGAAAGCACTCTCCAAGCCCCCTGGTTTGCTTTGCAGTTGACATGAAAACACTGATGTGTCTGGCAGAACCGTGAGAAAAAAGGACGCCTTTCCCCCATCTCCTGAGTCAGGCAATCAGAGGGAACAGAACTGTTGTTCTGCCTGGTTGCTGTGCAGCACACATGCAGTTTTCAAGCAGCTTTGGAAGTAGGGATGAAATCCCAGTCCTCTGCCTAGTGAGGATGTGGTGTAATCACTGGTAGCTCTGTGTCTTGCATTCTTGGCTGCATAGCGTCTCACTTTAAAGACAGAGGAAAAATACTGTCATGTAAAATACTGTGTGGCTTTCTTGTTTTCAGCTTTTCCCTTGGATCTGAGTACAGTCTGTCTTGTGCAGATTAAGGACTTCTTCCTGCTGGATGAGCCGAATTCTGACAACTGTTAATTTCGTTGTCAAATGCCGTTCTTGCTTGCACTTGGTAGATTTTAAGAAACCTTCAGCTTCCATCAATGCAGGCTGGAATGCCTCTTTCTGGAGCCCATGGTTGTGGCTGTACTCTACTGTGAAGACTTTCCAGCCTAGCAAAGTGCCTGGGCAGATAGTTTGTACCTGCTGCAGGTAACATCAAAACAGTTGTTTTTTCTAACAGCTAGCACAGCTGAGGAAGCAGAAAAGTTCTAGATTCTTCAGTACAGAAAAATTAAGTGCATAGGAGATTTCTCCCATCTCTAGGAAATATCCCAAAATTAGTTTGATTTTACTAAATTGCTAAAACTTTACAACTATTTGGGATAATCAGGAAACCTGTTCTTGGTTGGCTTTTGAAAAAGTATCTTCCCTTGGAGAGGAATTTCTTTTGGATACCTGTATCTTTCCAACAACAATTAGTATTTGAAAATAAGAGCACTGGAGTATGAGTGTATTTACCTGGTGAGGGCTAGCATAAGAAAATATAACTATATAAACCTCCCCACATTTCCCACTCAACGTATGATACATTGGATTTTATGAATTCTCATTAAAAGGAATGCTTCTTGCTTTATAAGTGAAATATTTGCAACAAGTGCAGAGAACCTTCTTGACACTTGGATACCTGTCAATTTCTTCAGATGTTTGAGAGCCACCATACCCTTACAGCCACCCCTGGGAAGCCAGGAGGAGCCTCACGGTGATCTGAAGGCTGTTGGGGCTGGATCAGATGTGAAGCGGAGAGCGAGATGGGCTGGTGGCAATGACTGCAAACACATTCCTGCTTCCTTGTCTCTTCCCTGCCCTGGGGAACCTGAATTAACTGGCAGCCCATGTGCCAGGGTAAACTCACTGGAAGTCATCTGACAGCTCAGTGTGGCAGCTGCACTTGTCGGCTGTGTGCTCCCCTTGCAGTGAAGAACTGTATTTGGAGACCCTTGATCACAGGCACTGAGGCTTCTGCCAGGCTGTGGTACTGAAAAGGCAATGGAAAATTATATTATACTGATCCCACTGAGGGTTTCTGGGGCTTGGGAGAGGGGGTTTATTGTATGTTGAAGATTGGCTTTTTTTTTCCCTGAGATTGGAATTTAAATCCTATTAAATGGAATAATAAAAAAAAAACAAACCCAACCCAACCCTTCTCTCCTTTGAGCCTAACTAGAAAAATTTTTGGAAGACAATTATCCAGTATTATCAGGAATCTAAAAAAGTAACAAATGGTTTATAGTACCTCAATTTGTAACTAACAATTTTCCATTTCCAAAGGGCTTTCCAAGTTGTCAGGAAACACCATATCCAAATTGATCTGGATGTTCTCAGGTATCTTATAGTTTTACTCTGTTACTCTTTCTAAAAATCTGGTGATACACTGTAGTATTCTGTGTTATTGCAAAATTAATTATTCAGAATGAGCAGCAGAAAATCTTCATAATTTAGATACAGAGTTTTAAATCCACTTCTCAAATTGTATATAATGCTGAAAACTGCTGTGCAGTTTTAAATGAAATAACTTACTTTTATTAAAAATTCAGATAGAAGCTTCATGAAACTTATATTTTGCCACCAACTTCAGTTGAATCAGTGTGAGACATGGGTATTTGAAAGATGATATGGATATGCTGAAATATTATCCACTTTGGTTTTTAATTGTTTTGGGCAGATGTTACGTTAAAATCCAAATATAAGCACTCTGAAGATAGAAAGAGAGATGAAAGTGTGTCTCAAAAATCTAAATTACTCCATTTATATTGGTAAAAATCACAGAATAATTTGAGTTGGACAAGGATCATCAGGTCCAGCTCTTAAATGAATGGCCCATATGGAGGTTGAACCCACAGCCTTGGCATTTTTAGTACCATGCTCTGACCTGCTGAGCTAAAATGGGCACAAACAATTGTGGGCATAATAAGTAAAGGATGCAGTGTTTCTCACCCATAAAATGTTACCATGCTATAGTCTATTTCAGAATGTGCTGCTGCATAAATATTTATGTCTAAACCTGCATTCTTTGGGTTAGTAGTCTGATCTCTTCAGTAGATATCTGGGCAGTGTCATTCCTCTGCAGATGTACCATGCAATCAGCCTCATACTCACAGTGGGATACTGCTGCTAATTGCCACAGTTGTAGCTCAGAATAAAGTAGCAGCTTCTTAGTGAAACGGAAACAAATTAAGATTAAATGAATCAATTTGAAAAAATATCCAGGTTCCACAACTGCCTGTTGCTTTTATAGTTCATTAGCTATTAACACTAATAACACTGTAAAGGAATTGCTAATTTTCTTGGGGCATATTGCACATGCTATCATACAGTAAAAGGGAGTGTTTCAAATGTGAATTGATCCTTAGGAATCTAACTCAAGTAGTCTTTGAGCTTTCTGCTGATAGATTCCTCAGTATTCAAGATTTTTTGGTGTGCATTGTCAAGACTCAGTCCCTATGTAATCCTTGGGAGTGAGTATCAATTCTTTTTGTTGTTTCTTTGCTTTCCTAAGGCAGGAGATTTTCCTGGTCTTTGACATACAGAAATATGTAAGGATTCAGTATCTATGAGTTGAGAAGCTATTTTGTTATTGGTTCCTTCTGACCTGAACCTTTATCACACCAGTGAAGGAACCTGTTGTCAAGGAAGACAGATGGAATCCAAAACTGTAGGTTGATTTTTAAATCCCAATCTGACCACTAATGCTATCATTTTCTCTTTGTCTATATTAAAGACAAAAGTGGGTCATAACAAGATATCCTTGAATGATAGACTTTCTTAATTAAGAGGAGCATGCTCCTCATGATGATGAGCTGGGTGACTAGAACACCTGTTCTGGCTATAAAACTGTAATACAAAACAGACCCCTCCCTGCTTCGAAGGAACAGTCTGTGTTAGGCTTTTGCACTGGAATTACACAGATCATGTCTAAGGCTGTAGCTAAGCAGAAAGAAACTTGGCATGTAAAACTAGACATAGGAGAAAATCTTCATTGTTAAAGTTACTGACAGATCCTGTCATCTCTGTGAAATCCAATTGAACTAAATCTTTGCTTGATGATTTAGATGTGAAGGGCAGAGATTTAAGCAGTTGTTTTCTCTGGCTGGTAATTGAAAGCAAACAGTGGAAATTCAGCAGGAGGTTTTTGGGAAAACCCAAGATTACGAACTTGTTTTTCTCATAATTTCTCATTACATAAGTAGATAATTTTTACTCCCCATCCCCTTTCTCCTTCACACACACATGTAGAGGAAAGAAGTACTTTGTGTTGACTCATTCAAGTCAGTAATTTCCAGATGCTTGGTCTGGAGCTTTCTGCATTCCTGTAGAGACCTGTGTCTTACTCACAGCCCAGCCTGAGTCCCTGCTTCTGTCAGGTACTCCTGCACACGAGCCCTTGGCTTGCATGAAGTTCTCCTCCTCTATGCAGCATCAGAATGGAAACTGTGCATAACTCACACTGTTATGGAGCCATAGACCCGCCTTTAGCAAAAGGAAAGCTCTGTACACATTGTGTACAGAACTATAAATACTGGCTAGTTCCAAAATAGTGGAATAGATCTGGGGGAACCCTCTTGGGCTCTGAAAGTCAGTTGTTAGTTGAGTCACTAGCATGGTTTAGGGAGGGCAGACAAACAATTCCCAAACACAGTTAAGGATCAATACTAATTCATCAGAGGCCATTCCCACTGGGTAGGTTGGATGCAGCTATTCTGGTTTTGGAGAGTAAGAGAATTTATTAATAAAAATCCAGGTTGTTTTTTGTGTTTTTCTTGCCAATTATGTTAAGTGCTTGCAAAGCAGTCCAGTGCATGTTTTATTTACCAATATAGAGGCAGCTAGTGTGCATGCTTGTGCTTATGCAATTTAGGTGGTGTTTGTATGGAAGGGTGGGATGTATTGCACAACTGCAGGAAAAAATCCAGTGCTGGGTGTATAGAGCATGCCCAAGGCTGCAGTCCACTCCCTATTTTTCTGAGGAGTGCTGAAGGGAAGACTGTGTGGAAACTTAAAGAATTAGCAAGTAGTTAGGATATCTTCAACAGTAGGGTCCACTCAGACACAGGACCATGTTCTTGATGCTATTTGGTGTGATAACATAGGCCTGAAGCAGCTTCTAGAAGGTTGTTTTATTTATATTTCAGTGTCCTCATGTTTCAGTATTTAGTGTCACTAACTCTATAAAAAGTGATGGGCCTGATTTAACATACTGTCCTGGGTCTAAGTGCTTGAAACAAGGGAAAAATCTTAGAAATATTCAAACTAAACAAATGTTACAAGCAAGACTTCAAAATACGTTATTTTTTTTTCCGTGTGTTTTGTCCAACAGAGACAAAATATCATTTGAAAGCATTTCTTCTGCTGCTTTGTGTGACATTAATCTTTCCTAACAGCAAGTGTTCCCAGTTTAATTGTCCAGACTCCTCTTAAAGTCACTGAAGAGAAACAAACATTTCCAGAGCATGATCCATCTTCTCTAAAATGGATTTCATGAGCTTCAGTTTAGAAGTGCTGGGTTTTTTTGTGGTTTGTTTGTTTGTTTTGGNTTAGTGTCACTAACTCTATAAAAAGTGATGGGCCTGATTTAACATACTGTCCTGGGTCTAAGTGCTTGAAACAAGGGAAAAATCTTAGAAATATTCAAACTAAACAAATGTTACAAGCAAGACTTCAAAATACGTTATTTTTTTTTCCGTGTGTTTTGTCCAACAGAGACAAAATATCATTTGAAAGCATTTCTTCTGCTGCTTTGTGTGACATTAATCTTTCCTAACAGCAAGTGTTCCCAGTTTAATTGTCCAGACTCCTCTTAAAGTCACTGAAGAGAAACAAACATTTCCAGAGCATGATCCATCTTCTCTAAAATGGATTTCATGAGCTTCAGTTTAGAAGTGCTGGGTTTTTTTGTGGTTTGTTTGTTTGTTTTGGTTTTGTTTGTTGTTTTTGGTTTTGTGTGTTTTTTTATTTAAATTATTTATAGAAGGAGTAGTGATAGTCACTTGGGTTACCTGCCTATAGTTGAAAAAAACCCAGTGCTATACTGGCTGACTAACACCTTCCTGTGCTTTTGGGGTAGGCACATGGTCACATGCACCAGTTACCTAATTCCACCCACATACTATGCATTCTTCAGAAAAGAGATGACACTCAGAAATGCTATGACTAATTATTCTTGCTAATAACAGAGATAGCCTCTATTTAATTTTTTTTCCTTCCAGCTGTGAGATGTCCTTTACCAGTAGTTGTTTCAGCAAACACATTAGCCTTCATGTGCTCTGTTTGCAAGCATGTTCTCCTGTATGGAAAATCAGGCTTTTCCTGTGGTACTGTCTTCTTTCTGTGCCTTCTGTGCTGTATACTCTCTTAATCAAAATATAATAATCTCATGGCATGAGTTAAACTTTATCTGCCTTATTTCTCAACAGATGCATCTTATTTTCATTTCAACATCTATTTTATATGTCTTTTTTTTCCCCTTAGATCTGTTTAGATATTTGCTTATGCTTTACCACAAAGCAATTCCTGGTGCCTTTGACCCGTTTTCTTTTTTTTTCTATGCCAGGTGCTAATGTAAAATGTTTTGCTTTGTATCACTTTGTACATAGGTTTCCTAAATGATACATGTTTCTTTTCTGCAGGATGTAACCTACATCTGCTAAATATCTGCAATGTCTTTGCCTTTGCTACTTGGTTCTGTTTCTACATTAAAACGTCTGGTGCCATACTGCTGCATTTTGTGTGTGCATAATTATTTGCAGATACTACCTTTCTGTTTATACTATGTATTCAACTGGTGCTAATGAGTATTTATCTCTGCTCCTCTGAATAGCTTGTTATGGCTTTCCAATGATTTTTTTTTTTTAATATGAAGTTGTCCTATGATAGTGATTTCTTTTGTATTTCTTTTGAGTGTCACCCTCCTTTGTCATCACCATGTCACATTTACCAGTGAAATAGCTATCTTGTATTAGTAGGTATAACTGGGTTACCCACTCACTAGCTGCCTCTGTGGGTTCCTGTTTCTCTCTCAGAACACACTCCTTTGTATGAAGGGCCCTTTTCGTGACAAAACAATAAGACTCAAATGGCATAAACAACCCATCTGATTTTTTCCCTCTCTGCTTCAGTGAGCTTGTCACTTGAGACCCTTGCTCTGCCAATATCTCTGTCTTTTTGCCCAACACTCTTCAGAAATGAGCAGCTTCCTGGATTGCAGACCACTTAGTTGCTTCAGATCCTGCACAGATTAATATGATTAACTCTTTCCACTTCATCTCTCTTTAGCAGCTTCTGTTTTCTTAAGTCCTTGAAGAACACATTTCTGGCTGCACAAGAGCCATGGTCAGTTAATTTTTTTCTACTGATGCTATGACATCTTGATGAGATCACTTAGAGCAATGGGGAATTTTAGACTGATACTCTGAAAGGCCCGTGAGTGATCCGCAATTTGTATATCATAGACCTGTAGATTCATTAAGGTTGGAAAAGCCTGTAAGAGCATGGAGTCCAACAGTTAGAAATATATTTTCTTGGACCTTGGTTCATGCCTGTCATGGAACTTCAGGGCTTAAACTCCTACTGGAGCCCAAAGTCTCAGCTTATCCTGACCGCTCACATGTCGGGCATCTTCTACACTTGCCTTGGAGAGGATCAGGTAGCTTCCCATCTGGGAAGGGTAAATATGGGGGTATTCTGGTCATTAATGAGCTTTTCCACTACAGTTAATATGGATGCAAAATGGCCTGGACCATGTCTCTAAACTTAGACTAGCATTTGGCACCTAGATTAGAGTATGGTTACTAAAACTATATCAGAAATAACCTTTAACAAAAAATGAGCAAAGCAATATCTTACAGCCAGAATAATACAGAATTTAAGCAGAGACAGTAATTTCCTAGTAACTTCATAACCACAATTAAACACAAAGTACATGTGACAAAAAAAAAGAGTCTTTAGAGGTTTATGCATAGGATACTTGCAGAATTACTTGGCATTGGCATGCAGCTTTTCTCTTTGCTCCATGACTCCATTTCTGATTTAAAATAATTTTTAGTAATAAAACAATGTGATGCAGAATTTGTGTGGAACAGAAATAAATGATTGCTAAGACATAAGAGCTAAATCATGGGTGTGTTATCAGGACACTACTCAGGCAAATGTAGTTGGAATATGGAAGGCAAAAGAGTAATTTTGAGTTTTATTTCTTTTTGTATGATGTTAGTAACTTCTGGTTTAATTGTGCATTAAGACTAACATGACCAACAGATTAAACAGGGGAAATGAAGGGTTCAAGTGAGATTATTAACCCATGGAAAATGAGTATGGCTGTCAGACCTCTGTCCTAGGGGTAGTACACCTGTTAATTAAACACCACATAGTTCATCAGAATGGCAGCACTGGAGTATGTGCTGGGTCTGATATGCCCTGGCAGGATCTCTGCTCCCAGAGAAGCAGATAGCTGAAGTGGCTTGGAAAGATGCTGTGGTGCCAGGAGTTTTCTTCCTCTGGGTGAGGAAAAGAGAAATATTGCTCCCAGCTGCTATTTTTCATCTCTAATAAAGCTCTAGCTAGTAATGATTGCTATTTGTATTTTTCAGAGCCAGAAAGGAGGCTCATGCTCTTTTCACAGGCTCTTGGATTTCCTCACCATTTTTTTTCAGGTTCTAACAGAAAATGAAACACCAGAAATGTCATGAAGTAATTGAATAACAGTAATGCACAGGGAAGAAATGACAGAAGAGCATAAAGTAAAATGAAAAAGTGAAAAGCTTGGGGGCTTTTATAGTTAGTTGCAACAATTGATGTTATTAAACAGAAAGGATAAAACATCACTGGTTTAAAATAATATCAGAATGTTAATGAATAGTGCTGTCCTTACATGTTTGTAGGACTGAGCTTTCTTCCATGCTGCTTTAGAATGGAAAGGAGGAAAACCAGACCATGACAGATACTTGTTTTAATGAGTGGGTTCAATTCCTGGTCCAAGAATCCCAGTTAGTTGAAATATTCATATCCTCAAAGAGAGTAGTTTGACCTCAAAAGCAGCTCTCAAATGGAGCTAAGATTGTGTGGAAATCGTAACATCCAGGACTGGGCAAGTAACTTTCTCACAGCAGAGAAAGAAATCTTGTGTAAATTAAAGTTGAAAGACACTTCTGAAGAAGATAGGAAATCAGTCTCATTACAGATTTGTGAACTGGCAGTAGATGATCAAGTTGTATTGGATAATCCTTTAAATCTTATAGATCAGAAGAGCACTTTAGAGGTCTACTCAGGACTCAGAGAAGTTTGGACCTTGAGAGCAGGAAAAGGAAGCAGGCAGCAGAAGGGAAGGCAGATTTGTAGATGAAAGTACCCTCTACCTAGGCTTTTACACAGAAGTAGTCTTTCTTATAAATGAAGTGAGACCTTTGGATATCTGGCAGCCTGTTTGTGGCAGTGGCAGTAGCTTCAATCACGCTGCACATCTGAACATCTAAGTGACAGTAGATACCTGTGTATGCACAGAGAGGCTCTGTCACAGGCACTCAGTAAATGAGGTGTATCTGGGAAGTGTCAGCCCTGCTCTGCACACCAAGCAGTCGACTTGCACCTGCACAATAAATACAGCACATCCTAAGGCCTCTTCTACTGCACATCTGTGCAGAACACACATTGCAGAGTCTACTCCTATGAGACCGAAAAATGCAGCCTCTGCAATTGCCTTTAACTAGTACCCTAATTTTGGATGAGGACATGCACGAAGCTATTCTGTCCCTGCTTCCCAATTCTCTCCCTAGAGAGAACTGTGCCTCTCATTCTCCCAAACCCCAATGCTGTACCACAATCTCTGTTTCACAGACAGAAACATTACAGATTATATGTGGCTAAAATGATTGTTTGCAGTTGTAGAACCTGAATGGATGGTTCTGTACATCCTTCATGCCACTGTAGCACCTGGGAGGTTTAGTCATGAACCACGTCATCCTCCCTTCCCCTTGCAGGTGTTGCACAGGCACAGGACTCAGCCCTGCCTTACCCACCTTACTGTCACAAGAGGAGATGAGGAACAAGAAATGGATGTTTACTGCAATCTGATGTTATCCAGTATACTGTCCATTATTATCTGGTACCTTGTGCATGATTCTGACCATTGTCTGAAGCTTGTGAAGTCCCCAAGAATTGGACAACTGTTGAAACTACAGTTTTGTTTACACTCCTAGTGCCTAAACAGAACAACAAAGTAGAGTTTACAAGTTGTTTTTAAAGTACTTAAGGCTGTTGGAGAATCACTAGTCAGTAATAAGCAACAGGTAATTTAGGGTAAGAATCAAAATTGGTACTCAGCCCTTAAAAAATTGCCTGTTATTTTGCTATGATCTGTATGGGTACCTTTCCTTTTTAAAACAAGAAGATCCATACGGAGCTTCCAGGATTGGGCCAGAAACAAAATTTAGCTTAAAATGTGTTACTCATCCACGTTCAGGAGCTAGCTCATAAAAATTCTTCACTGAAAGAAGATACTCTCTCAGCATTGGGAAAAAAATAGGCAGTTTGAATAACTGTCATGGTCAAATAGAAGAGACAAAGCCACTGTAAGAAATTCACTGCAATTCTTATAAACAAGTCCAGATTTTTCCGAAAAGAAAGGGGCTCAGAATAAAGCACAAATGAAATATTTTTTCCAGATTCTGTCTTTAGAATTCAGAATCTCGTTAGAGAATTATGTTGAGCTAAGGTTAAAAAAAAATTTGGTGCCATCAAGTGGAAATATTCTGTATTGCTGAGAAGAGCTGGCAAAGTGGCAGCACATGGATTTCATTAGATATACATCCCAGCACTTTAAACTATTGCAATGGAAGTGTTTTCCCCATCATATGCATTATATCCTGGTTGAAAACTGGCAAGAAATCCCATCTGTCAACGTGTTTTGAGAACTAGCATCTTTCTCTCCTACACATGGCAAAAATTTCTTTGTTTGTGACAAATCCCATTTATGGCTGTCACTAAAGACTATTTGTAATCACCTTGCTAGCAATGTAGCAGTGTGCTGCTGGCAAGAATTTTGCCTATTGCCAGATCCTCATTCCAGAGCACAGTGGTCCCTTTGAGGGAGCTCTTCACCAGAGCCAGCCAACAGCTAATGCTGTGTGTTGAATTTGTTCCAAGGTGCAGGGATTAAAAGTCACATTCCTTTGTATTTCTAAATTTCTCAAGTAACTTTTTTTTTTTAAGGCAGGATAACTTGACAGAGTTGATCACTCTGATGAGTTCTTTTGCAGTGGTCCTTTGTGTTTTACCACTTTTCTTGGAGTACCCTGCTTTCACACTGGAATTGGCAGAGCATAGCATCCCTTGGAGATGGGTAATGCTTGACACTGCCTCAGCTGCTTCTTCACTGAAAGTCAGTTAAATCTCTTGGCTTTATGTTAGGGAGGAATTGCATGGAACAAACTTCAGTTCAACATAGTCAGAGGTTTCTGAGACCTGCCACTTAAACAGTACATTTCCTGCTGTCTGGAGACTCCTTTTTCAATATTAAGACATCTAGATGAACCTGAATATCTCAGACTTGGTGTTATTTTTACTGAATTTTTCCATGGCTGTCTCAAATTTTTTAAAACCCAAACATTTAGATATTTATGACTCTAAAAACCTTTATTTATAAAATGAAGTAATTTTATTTTGGAATGGTAATAATAATTCAAAATCAACAAAGAAGTTTAATGTTTGCTGAAGCAAGATTATCTAAAATTGAATGATCAAAATCTTTGAACTATTTTGTTGAGAAACTTTGGAAAAAATATTGGAAATCCTTTCACTCTGGTAATTTCTTTTTTTCCCCTTCTATTTCTGAACAGTTATTACACCAAAATATGTTCTTTCTGTTATATTTAGGAACACCACTCTTGTCAGTTATTGCATATAAAGTATAATGTGTTTATGATGAACCTTTTCCAAACCAAATGATTCTTTGATTCTGTTATCAATTACCATGATTTCCTGCAGGAAAGCAAAATTGGTGGATTGTGTTACTTTACTCAAATTCAGAAGATGGACTCTCTGTATGCACACACTGTACATATACACACACATATACATGTATTTATAAAAAAAATTCTCTCCACAGCTTCTCAAGTCTGGCAAAGTAATCTCCTAAAGCATTATAAATTCAGTAAGATGTAGACCAAAATGCTATATTATACTTTTTTTTGCAAACAAACTCTAGTGTATCATGCCATATTTTCATCCCTTCAGGTACACAGTGAAAGGGTCCCACTGATGAATAAGGTGTCACTGATGCTTTTGTCACTGTAAGGTTTGGCTCCTGCTTTTTTTTCTCTGTGATCATTGTGGAGAAATGAACAAACTCTCCACGATCATTATGTAAATGTATAAAGCACTCTTCACGAGGCCCAGAAATCAGAGCAGAAGTCCAGATCACTGATGCCAAGTAAGATCCTGTCATGCTCCTGTGCCACTTCCCACCTGCTGCTCTGTCTCCTTGCACAGGGCTCTGGGGAGAGGGATGCTCTGGAGCTCTGTTGCAGTACTGTATCAGAAAAAGAAACTTCTTAAACAAAGGTTATTTTCAGAGGGGCTGTTTCTATACATTTGAAGGGTTTTAGAAGCCCACTACATTCCAAAGTGGTTAAAAGGATGCAGATGTAACTGAGAATTGGATCCCTCAGATCTCAAGGGAACAGTATGACTGTACTTGAAACACTAATTTACTTAAGCATTTTTGAGTGTTGTATCTGGAGGAGAGACTAACTATAATATGTCTGTAGGTATTTCAGGAAAAAGAGCAGACAGGACATGGTTAAATGCTTCAAAGAGCTCATATGAATTGTGTTTAACTGTGTATTTGTTATATATCCTCACCTTCAGTGTCTTAGGGATTGAAGTCTCCAGAGATACTGCTGTAAGGAAAGCATATAGCTTTTTTTTATGCATACAGTAACAAATATGTAAATTTTAAGTCCTCACATCAGAAGAGCAATGCACTCTTGTTAAAAGGATCATGACGTTTGCTGTTTAATTCTTTGGAAATGTGGTTTCTTTTGGAAATGGTATTTTTTCTAATATTGGAAAGAGAGAGAAAATAGTTCTTGAGAATTTTTTTACTTGGTTATTGTTGATTAACAAGTGGAGTTGCATTCTGCACCTTGATTTTGATTGTTTAATAGAATCTCTTTTAGTGGCAAAATTATTTCCTTTTAAGACAGTTTATTTATGCTGCTGTTCTCTATCTTGATCTCCCTAATAGGTGAATGTTTTCTTCTGTTTTTCCAAATGAAGTCAGAGATTTATATTACATTAGTAATTTGAATTCTATATCAGTGTTAAAACAGTATCCCAATCACCAAAAATTGCTGAGGTTACTCAAAGACAAGCAGTATTTTAATTTTTGAACTCAAAGACAGCCTTGATTCAGTCTCATGTCCTTCTTTTAAATGATAAAATGATAAGCACTTACATTTTCCCCTTAAAGAGCTACACAGATGCAACCTATTTAACTCATTGCTATGACCTCAAGGGCTGGTAGGCTGGTANTATAAATATAAATATAAATATAAAGCTTTTAATCCTTTCATTCTTATTAAACAAGTTAAGTGGCACACTTAGCTTTCAGTACGTTTTTTATTCTCCAAATGTGTCCCCTGGATGTAGTTTAAACTCTTTCCCACAGAAGAGGAAGACACAGAGTATGAGTATGTATACATGTGTGTGACTGTATGTGCATGTAAATGAATTCACATATAGTCACGTGGTGGATTTATCATTTTTTCTATAGTGTTTTTAACCACAACAGATTTAAGATCTAAATATTGAAAATTACACAGAAGGATAATGTACCTCAGTTAATGGTAGTGTTCTGTGATGTATTTAAGTCATACCTAAGTAATTTTAAAGGGTAGCACAAAGGAAGCAGTTTTTGTCTCAGGCTCCTGGGCAGATTCCTGGGCAGATGGAATTGGCTGGAAGGGAAAAGGAACGGGGTCATAAAAGTCACTTAGTGAAACAGGTGGATTAACAAGATAGGAAAATCTTCATGGCATTACATTTTTTAGTCTAGTTCCTGTTTATGACCCCCATATTCCCTCTGTGGAAAGCTGTTTTTCCTTTCCACTGCACTCCTCCAGATGGTGGAGTCAAAGGAATCTGTACAGAGATACTGATGGGAAGGCAAGGCAAGCTTTGTCTCACTTACATGACTATTCAGGATCTCACCCTAGTGTCTGTGAGTTTACAGTAAACAGTGGTGTCAGAACACTACTGTAACACCCAGAAAGGTACCTAGAAGTGATTTGAAAGCCAGCTGGCCCTGTCACTGTCACTCTGATCACGTGCAGGAGTACATTGAGCATCTACTTTGGGACATCTGGTTGTTGTTCTTGGGTAACATTTGTCTTATGTCCTGTGTTTCAGGACCTGCTCCAACATGCACTTCTCAATGGATGTCAAAACCAGCCATACTGTTTGACAATAGTCTACCATGCTTTTCTTTTTTTAAATCAGCAATTGTGGCTTAAGCAGACATCTCCTTTTACTCTTCCCATGCCTATCCCACTTCATTCTCGTGCTGGCACACACCTTCTGTTGTTTGTCTGCTGACTTCTACTAAAGAATGAGAAGAATTCTTATTAAAGAAACAGTTTTGGGTTTTTTTTAGACAGCTCAGTTCTGTTTTATTTCATGGTTTAGAGATAGTTTTGCTGGTCTAGAACCTGATACATATTTCCTACTATTTTCATGGTTTTATTAAAATAATTTTTATATTTCTGATTTTAAAGGTCCATAAAGAATCAAGAATTCTTGCAAAAAAAATATTAATGAAGAAGTCCTAAACATCTGGTCTGGCACTGGTCTGAATGTGAATTGTGGGCTGCACCATAATTATGTGCCATTTTTATCAGCTTTAAAATGTGAACAATACACATTCTCCTGCAGCCAGATTGATAAAGACAGTAATAGTACAAAACTGGAAAAAAATGTTGAGTTTTGTTGTGATTTTTTTCAGAAGAAGTTCAGCTCTTTCTGACAATCCTCACTTGCAGGAGCTAAGGCAGTGACAGCCATTATTTGCTGAAGGAGCCTAAGAAGCAGGGTTGCACTTTTAATGCAGCTACTGCATAATTGCTTTAATGGACTCTTTAAGCAGTAACCCCTGATTCTCTCAAAACAAGGCCCCAGTTTTGATTTTGTTCATTCTGTGGATCCATACTTAGTGGTAGATCATTACTGACTTGAATGCCCTACTGGTGTGAGCATTGGTAAGTCTAATTAATAGATTCAATGAAGATTTCTATGAAAGTATGTCAGGTTATTTTAGCTGAGCTGCTGTGGTTTCTTGTGGTGAACCTGGTACTTGTCTTCTCATCAGCCAATTCACTAATTTGCTGACTAATCTGACATCACAGGCTGTAATTTTCTGTGTTTAGTTTTATTTACAGAACCATTTAAAAATACTTACATGGTCTTAAGGATTATGAAAATGACTTTAAAAAGCATCTCAGTTTGATGCAGCAGTCTGAGTATGCGCTGTGAATGCAAACCCCAAAGTTTTACAGTGAACAGGAACATAAATGATGCCACTGTGAATTCTAGTGTTTACGAATGTGAACAGATATATCCTACACCTTAGGCGTTACTAAAATTAGAAGGTCTTTCTCTGGGGATGCTGAGAAGGCAATTTTCCCTACTGGGCAATAGGAATGTAAATATACTCTCTACATGATTGGAGAGAACACAACACTGTGCTGTTCAGTGATGTCTAGTACTCTGCTGTGAGGTCAGTATTCACAGTGGCAGTCAACAGCCACTGCAGGTAGTGGCTTTTGAATAAAAGGTCATGTTTTTCAATAGCCTCATTCTGACTGAAAGCCTGAAAGCTTCTTGGAACTTCTTGATCTCTGCAGTGTAAAACCAGAATTAAAGGAGAAACAAGAGTTTGAGAGGTAGATACACAGTCTGCAATAATCTCTTCAGGACACCAAATCCTCTGTTCACTTGAGACCTAGGGAGAAACCCTGTCCCAGCAGAAGTTGGTGCGAGGTTTTCCATTGACTTCAACAGATTCAAGATTTATACTTGATAGTCTAAGAACAAAATCTACGAAGTCCACCTCTCTCTATGTGTTCTGGGAGTTTATTGTTGCCATAATGGAAGTCAGCACTTCCCCCACAGTGCTGAGTAAAAAGCATTCCAGCTGAGTAAGAATTAGACCTTATAATTAGGGTTTTTCAGACAGATGGAATCACAATCCACACAGACCAGAAGGTATTTATTACAGAAAACAGCTCTAATTCCATATTAGCATGTTTTGTAAAGTCTGAATTCCAGGTCTGTTTTATTCCTTTGAAGCCATTCAGTCTTCTCTATCTGGAACACAGTAGAGTGCAGGTGGGATTCACCTTACCTGGCTTTACATTGTCACAGCATGAGTCCATGTTGGTTGCTTAGGCTGCTTTTTTCTCTTTGAAACATAATGGGCACTTTTGGAGTGCAGTTCTCCTGGTCTATTTTGGATGCAGGGAGAGATTCAAATGGTGCTGATAAAATTCTCTGTCTCCATTAAGAGGGATTGCAAATCTGTGTCAGAAATCAATTCTCCGAATGGCACTATGGCAGTATCTCAGTCATGATCTCATTTATTCTGCTCTTTCTGCTTGCACTTAGAATTCTGCTGCTGGGTAAAGCCAGTCACCATGTAATCTCTTTGACTAAAGAAGGATGATTTTTGTTTTGCTGTCTTTTTTTGGCCCAGCCTAGAACTTCATTTCCCTAGAAGAACATTCTAAAAGCATCAGTAAACTAAAATGTACAAACCTCAATAATTTTAAATGATAGAAGAAATACTTTGACCCCAAGAAAAGTGGTGTATATAGAGTTTTAGCTAAAAGTGAAGTCTTTTATATACATAAGAAGGAATCTCTAAAAGTTCTTGCAAACAGAAATATGTTGAAAGTGAAATGCTTCGGTATTAAAAAAAGTTTGTAAAAACCAGTTCTGTGTTTGCAGAGCTGACCAGAGCTTCAACCCTGCATATCTCCAAGCAACACTCTGTAATTAGGAATCAATCTCATCTCATCATTCTCATCTACAGGAGTTAATTCTATAGGTGTCTAGATCATGTCACTGGCCTCACAAAAGACAGCAGTATTAAAAAGTTTTTAATCAGCAGCACAGTAGTTAAGGCATTCAGAGATGGCTCAGATATGAGACCATTTACAGATAGTATCTCCCAATGTAAAAGCTGAAGGAGGCTCGCCCTAGAAACCCCAACTTGCTCATGCTTATTCTTTCGACACATGTTTTTAAGTCAGTTCGAATTACACTGCGACTTTGAAAACAGCCCTCAACTTTCGAGCAGAGTGCTCTAAGCATTTGGCTCGTGGCTAAAGCAGAGCATGCAAATAGGAGACGACATAGGGACACATCTATTATCTCTGTGGCGTGTCCATTGGAAAGGCTTGTG
>VZRX01000441.1:0-112651 GCA_013398075.1 Notiomystis cincta | reverse complement strand
ACCCGCGGCTCCTGCTGGCGGGAGGCCCCTTCGCTGCGCTGCCTGGCGCTGTCTCAGCCGCAGTGATGCTCGGGGCGGCGTGACCCGCTCCCAGCACGGGCGAGGGGGCACGGCCGCCGTGCGGCCCCGCGGTCACTCGACGTGCTGGGGAGGCCGGAGAGGGTCCCCAGCGCTGCAGCCTTGGAATGATGAAGTTAGTTTCACTTTTACAAAGGGATCTGGCTATCTCTGTGGCTGAGCCTGAGCACACAGAGGGAGGCATGCAGGCGAACTTCTGGCCTGCCAGAGGTCACCTGACTGTTTGCTCCCTGCCCGGGCTCCCACCATCCCAGTCCCGCTGGAAGGCGTCGCTTCTCTCCATTGCAAGTCCTCTGTGTGGGGGGAATTTGCTTCACTGCAGGCTTGGGTATGAGGTGCGGTGTTTTAGTACGAACTGCTCTCATCAATATATTTTAGTGTGCAGAGATAGTGACATGGTGAGCCAAGGCTTCCTGTTTTTTGAAAGGGATCTTTATGCCCTTTAAGAACCCTCTTAGCATGCTGAAGTGCCACGATATACCTCAAATTTCAGTACTGTAACCTCTGCTGGTGGACAAATGTAGCGATGGTAGGACGGCCACACTTGGAGCTGTTGTAGATGACTGTGCCCTTCAGTTCATGCCGTTCTTCATGTTTCAGCAAGCCTGGAGTTAAACAGGACCTCTGAAGTCTTTAAGTGTACAAGTTTGAGGCATGAGGACAAACAGGATTTTCCAAATGATTCAGATGCAGAGATTCATGTATTATCAGTTAAAATTTTGTTGGAAACAAAGTTCACATTTTTGAAGCCTGTCTCTGAGATTCACATCTTTTAATTGCTTAAGTATCTAAAGGCCTTCGGCTCTTAGATACTTGATGCTGGACCTGGCAGTGTCACTGCAGAAATAAGCACTGGCCTGCAGGCTTCACTGGGAGTGAAGAGGATGAGATAGAAAAGAAAGGGTTTTCCTTTGCAGTGGGAATCTGTCCTAGTGAAGCTTTTCCGTTTTGCAGAAAATTCGTATTAGCATGAAAACCTGTTGTTCCTGGCCACACATATGCTGACTGCCACTCAGTAGTTAAGGTCTTAACCTTATCTTCCATTTTTGGCATGTGTAAGAATTACTTAAGTAAAAATACTAAGTGCTAAGCTTTTCTGTTTTAGTCAACTGCTTGCTATACAGCCTGTGTTCTACTTTCTTTTTGTGTGTTTGTTACTTCTGACTGTTCTTGATGCAAGTTTTGATGATCTTTGCATGGCTTATGGTGGCAAATGAATATAATTGGAAAATTTAAGTTTCCAGAATTCTTTTTAAGCCTTGTATTTAAAAACTAGCTGCACAGAACACATTAAAGTATTCAAAACAGTATCCATTACAGTAATCAAAACAATGACTAAAATTGAAAATTTGTCTCTAAGGACACCTCATCAGACCAAGATGCAACAAAGTTCACTGAAATTGAATTCACGTCTCACAAAAGTAGGGTGTAACTAGAGTATGAAGTATCTGGTTTGTGTTTTACAGCAGATGCTAAAGGAGACCAGAACTTTTGCACAAACAATGTTTGAATTGTCCATGTACCTGTATTGTTTTATTACTTTGTCTTTGCTGCCATCAGGCTTTACCATGCTCCGAGCCTTTAGTCACACACAGGGTAGGTGTGTGTTCCACCACGCTAAGCGCTGGCATCATCGTAAGTCTGTGCTGGCAATCAGGAGGGAAGATGTCAATGCCTGGGAAAGAAGAGCACCTCTGGCACCAAAGCATGTTAAGGAGCTGACAAAGATGGGATACAAGGTCTTGGTGCAGCCATCCAACCGGAGAGCCATCCATGAAAAGGTGAGGTCCTGTTTGGAGAGACACAAGCAAAATCATAGTTCAGTTGTTAACCAAGTACAGGCAAAATAATATTCAAAGGCTATTCATGAGAAAACATATAAACCCCTCCAGAAACATGTAAATTTTGTTGCTAAATGAGTAGTCATGTGCCTAGTGGAAAGGAAAAGGAGTAGTTTGTTAACCTTTTAAGGTAATGTTAGCACTATGGTGGGTTTTTGGAGTTGTTTTTATTAATTTAGTGTCCTGTCATCACTCTCCCTAGAAGTTCTTGGTTCTCTTGAAGTAGAAACTTGGGAATTCCCTTAACATTGGTGGTTTTGTCTTCTCTTTGTGTGAAGGCAAGATTTCTAAAAAACTCTGTATTTTTTAAAAGAACAGGAAAGATGAATTGCCCTGAAAGGTGAATTCCTCTCTTGCTTCAATCCCATTCCTCATGTGAAATGAGGAGAGAGTTTTTTCTTTAATGCTGTGAGCTTCAGGACAGAGAGCTTTTACAGTTTTTGTAGCAGCAGTAATACTCTGCTGTAAAATAACTGAGAAAGCAGATAAAAGTTGAAACAAAAGTAGGGAATTAGTGATTACTTGCACATACCACCTTTTAGTTAAGGCAAGGTGCTTTTTTCATCAAAGCACAGATCATACTATGTGAACACATTTCCTTAGAAATCGCTCTTCAGCTTGGACTTGAGCTTATACAATTTTATAAAATCTCATGTCATCAGTCTTCATATTTTTTAATTTTTCATATTTCTCTAAACTTATTTCCGAGTATTTGAACACTTTACAAAGGACTGTTCATTATTGCAGTACTAAAGGATACTTTAAATTTAGTAAAATATCCCTTTTGTAGTCTGTAAATTTAAGATGAAGTACTTTACTAACACATAATTATAATTTGGCCTCGTATAATAGGATAATAGCATGGTAATTCAATCTGATACTTGATACCTCTTTATCAAAGAATTTTGTGAAGAATGTATCACATGCAGTAACTTGTTTCTGCTTGGTAGAATTACTTGTTTTCCTCTGTTCTAGTTGCTAATTTGCTGAGATCTGAATAAGAAAAAACACAGAAAAATTTTCTTTGATTTTTCTCTTTCACAGGAATATGTCAAAGCAGGTGCCATCATTCAAGAAGATATTTCTGAGGCTTCTCTGATAATAGGTGTGAAGAGACCACCAGAGGAAAAATTAATCCCTAAAAAGAACTACGCCTTCTTCTCTCACACTATTAAAGCCCAAGAGGCAAACATGACCCTTCTGGATGAGATTTTAAGACAGGTAAATTGTGTCATATTGAAGACCATTTTCAGTTAACATGGGGTGGAGACTGAACTGAATGTTTAAGTGTGATCCAAAGCTTGCTTCCTAGTATGGTTAGTTCCTGCACACGTACTTGGAGATGGCTAATGAGGACAGTTTTCAGTATCCTTTCCTGAAGCAGAGTATTTCTTGCTCAGAGGATCTTGTGTCTGCAGTGTTGCTCTCTTCATGTGCATAAAGCAGATGAGTTGTGAGCATGGTGTGCTCAAGAGAGGCTCATTGTCTCTGAGCACGAAGAGTTGTTGGAAAGTTACTGAGCTGGAGTGCATATTGGCTGTTTCAGAGGGAGGCAGCCAGTTCACTCAGAAATGAGCAGCCTCTTGGCAGAGGATGTGAGTGGGTCTGCAGCAGCTGGAGTAGTACATTGGGGAGATCTGTGCAGAGGGCATGGGCAGTGCAGAGACTCTTTAAAACGAGGATTCAGTGCAACTTTTACATTTTTATTTTTATACTTAAATCTTGTAATGATGTATTTGCCTTTCTTATATTACCCATCAGACTCTATTGTGAAGAATGAGAAAGGCATATGAAAAGGTAGTTCCTGGGAGAGCAACATGCCACAGACTGCATTCACTGAAAATTTTAATACTCAGTTTGCTATGTATTTTCAGGAAATTCGACTGTTTGACTATGAAAAAATGGTTGATCATAAAGGAATGCGAGTTGTGGCCTTTGGAAAGTGGGCTGGTGTAGCAGGTATAGTGTATAAAGTAAAGGCAGGCTTGCAACAAGTGACTTCCTGTAATTCTTCTGGTTGTCTGGGCTTCCTGAAAGTTGAGGCTTCCGTTGTGTTTTTAACTGCATTTTTAATTCTTGGTTTTAACAGCCTTTCTCCATTCTGGTTTGTGCCTCCTACATTCATGAGATTACATGTCAAATATTCATGTGGATTCCTGACAACCTAATATTTTATGGTGTTGTCTTGAAGTCCTGTTTGTCCATTGAATTAATCTGGAGCAGACTAAATATCAAGAGATCAACTGATTAGGCTTTTGATAAAAAAAAGGCTAGTGTCACTCCTGAGAGCTTGAACATCTGTTTGTCACTGTTATGCATTTAATCTGATTTTTGTGTGGCATGGTTCTCATTTCTTTCTACTGACCTTCAACACTATTTCTTCAGGAGACTTTCTTATTTCCTTCTTTGGAATCCAGGGATGTGGATACACCTCATAAAAGGTTATCTAAATATTAAATAGTGCTTAAATGCATAATGGGCCAAGAGCAAGGTCATAGACTGCTATTAAATTTCTCATTCTCTGGTTTTATGTAGATTTTCTTTAAAAGAAAAGTAATAATATAAAAACATGGGGAAAATATCCGTGATGACTTGAGGCTTCAGTCAGTCTCTGCAGTTTCTAACTGTGCACATTTGTGATGATGACTGATGGTCCGATTTTTAAATTTTTTTAACAACAGGCATGATTAACATTCTACATGGATTGGGTTTGAGATTTTTAGCCCTGGGTCATCACACTCCCTTCATGGTAAGAGTATGTGTGTATGTATTTTTCTTTAGCTAAATAACATTTTGGCATCTGCTATTTATCTGTATTTTAATCTGGAAAACATCTTGATGGTTCTGTGGCTTTGATTTCAGCACATTGGGATGGCACATAACTACAGGAACAGCAGCCAGGCTGTGCAGGCAGTACGGGATGCCGGGTATGAAATTTCACTGGGACTGATGCCAAAGTCAGTGGGGCCCTTAACATTTGTGTTTACAGGCACTGGTAATGTTTCTAAGGTAAGAATTGTCTTCAAGATGAAATGCTATTATTAATAGAAATTCTTGGCATTTGATCTACATCAGGTTAAATGGGTTGATGGGTTCATTTTGTTTGCTTGGATTTCACATTTTCCTTTGCCAGTAACAATTTTTAAGTACCGTAAACTAAAACATTTAATATGAGATTATGTCTGACCAGGCTGACATGCTAACTTCCTACCATGAAACATGGATTAAATCTTACTGCTCCTCTCCCTTTTCCAACCTGCATGATTTCTGTCCCCTTCTCTCCACACTGTTTACTCTGTGCTCACAAAGTAAATGAATTACTCCATTAAAGTATGGGGGAAATAATTATTTTTTTCCAACACCTGCTGAGTTTTTATATCTGGATATCATTGACATGGCTTACAAGTGCTGGACTTTAGGGCTATTTTCTGTGACACAGGAAAAATGCTTACCCCTGGTTTTGGCAACAAAGATCAGTTAACAAGGCTCCAGCTGTAAAGTGAAATCACATGTGTTCTTTCTAGGCAAAAGGATGTGTCTGAAAAGCTTTTGGTTGTGATCACAGCTCATTGGGGAGGTCATCTTGTACTTTGTGGCCTTTAGAACAGCCTGGTTGATGAGGAGTGGCTTCAGGGATCTTTCCTAAAGAGAAACTGCTCCTCAGAGTGGCAGCAAAATGCTTTTGTGGCTGAGTTGAGGCCTCCCAGCTCAGCCATTAGAAATAAGAACCAGGCACTGGATTGTGGTTTAGGCATTCTGCAGTAGTGGGAAATGATGTAAATTCCTTGCTCATAATGCCCAGGCAGCTTAGTTTTGAGTAAGCAGGGTATGTGTGAAACAATGTGTACACCTCTGAAGATATTCTCTGGCAGGGCTGTCCAACTATAAATTTGTATAAATTTTCAAATTTTTATATTTGTTTCCAAACACCAAATGAGCAGTGTTACATTACATTTATGGCCTACTTGTTCTAAATCCTATTTCATGATTTCAGGGTGCTCAAGAAATGTTCAGTGCTCTCCCATGCGAGTTTGTGGAACCACATGAGTTAAAGGAAGTTTCCAGATCTGGAGGTATGCAGTGACAATAGTGGTTGAAAACACTGAAACCCTCTTTGTCCTAGTATATGAGCTAATTGTTTTTTTTTTTTTATCTTCAGACCTCAGGAAGGTCTATGGAACAGTGTTAAGTCGTCACCATCATCTTGTAAGGAAACATGATGGACAATATGATCCAGCAGACTATGATAAACACCCAGAAAATTACATTTCTCGCTTTCACATTGATGTGAGCATCTCTTCTGTTCTTTTATGAAAGGTTTTCCACAGAATGTTTATACTTACTACACTTTTGCATATTCATCATTTGAGAGAGCATTAACTTAAAATGCTAGACCACATGTTTTCAGTTTCTTAAAGTACTAGGTGAGAACATCAGGCATCTGTAACTTTCTTTGCAGGTTGCACCCTACACAACTTGTTTAATTAATGGCATATACTGGGAACAAAATACTCCTCGCTTGCTGAGTCGGCAGGACACTCAGAAGCTGCTGGTGCCAGTTAAATCTGCTGCTGGTGCAATGGATGGCTGTCCTGAATTACCACACAGGTAAGACACCTCCTTTCACTTGTAACAGTTTTGCAGCACCATGATTAACTTGTAATGCTAGGCAGTTTCACTACCTTATCTAGTAAATTATTCTGTGACTTTTACATTGTTCCTCTTGCATGTTTTACAGTACCCCATTGATTTTGCTCTTTTCTTTTGTGCTTTGCAGTCTTTTTTTCACAGTTTGGAGTTTTTGAAAACATCACAGTGCAAACGATTGACAAGTATCAGCTGTCTTTCTGCAGAGGTGGTTCTGCCACTGATTCATACAGGATCCAATACAAACAAAAGTCTGATACCTGGGAATGCACCAGGATTGGTAGAAGTTTCTATGCCTGAGCAGAGTTTTAGGGAAAGTTCTTCCTACCCTGTTATTTGGCTCGTACAAGTTCAATAACTGTTACTTAGCACCTCTTATTTCTGCAGGAGGTAGTGGAAATGCTTCACAGCATTTCCTGAATAGTTCTAAGGATAGAATATGGGGTGCAAATCAAGGGTTAGTTTCCTTTCAGTGGGAGTGGGAGCCACCCTTTCTCTAATAGCTCTCTCATAGATTTGGGGAGGATACAAAAATATACCCTGGTGAGGAATCAGGTCTTTGTCTCTTCTCTGCCAGGTCTTGACATCTTTCTTTCTCTCACATGACAAATAAAGAATTGAAGAATTAACCTTCAGTGGTGCCAGTTCATTCAGTTGTGCATTAGGCTAATGAATGCTCCACCTGCTCCTGCTATCTGTGAACTGGTAGGAGGCAGCCACTTCTTTAGGCTTCCCTTTAGGATGGGAAGTTAGTTTCATGCAGGACTGACCAAGCAGAGCTTGAGGGAATTGGTAGATGGAAAATGGCTGGGAGATGTTGGCAGCATATGGCATAGAGAGAAAAGATCATGGGTGGATGGATTTTGACAGTCTTTCCATGAAATTGGATGCTGTTGATATGAATACAAACCTGATGACTACAGTAGGGCCAAATTTCCATTATATTTCTGGATACCATTGTTGGTGTTTTGTTGTCTTCTAAATTGGTAGAAGTGAAGAAGTCTACAAGTCAGATAGATCTTCTCACATTTCTTTTATTTCCTGTTCACTTGTGACCTTTTATACATGTGTTTCTCAGTAATTTGTATAATGCTCTATTCCACTGTCTCTTTATTTTACTTGCTTTAGACTTCTGGCCATATGTGACATTTCAGCAGATACTGGAGGATCTATAGAATTTATGACTGAGTGTACAACAATTGACAACCCGTTTTGTATGTATGATGCTGACCAGCATATTACTCATGACAGGTGGGAAAGCTCTTACTTTTCATTGTTTTCCATTGTAACTTTTAGAGTGAAACATTATATCGAAAAAACAACACGTTTAAAGCACTTCTGAAAGGTGGTACCTTTCATGAACTAAGAAGAAGTTTAGAAGAGCTGTTTTCTCTCTTTCAGTGTTGAAGGCTCAGGGATTCTGATGTGTTCCATTGACAATCTGCCAGCTCAGCTTCCTATAGAAGCAACAGAATACTTTGGGGACATGCTTTTCCCTTATATTGAAGAGATGGTAAGGTCTTATGTATCCAATGAAGGTAAAAGGCTCAGAATTTGATCTGCTTGTTTGTTGCTTTTCTGGTCTCCTGCATACATTCAGAAGGAATCTGCTGTAGAACATAACTTTGTACTTCAAAAAAAGCAAAAAGCTTTTCAAGTCTTGAGGCAGTCCTTTGAAAAGGACCCATGTGAATGAGACATGAGTGACCTGGATGTCTTAGGGATTTGTCAAGAACACTTTCTGTAGGCAGAAAACAGGCTCTGGCAAGTAGTTCATTGCTTCTGGACCCTGCACTAGATGTAACCATCTGATTTTCTTGGGCACTCAACAACCCCTCATAGTCAGACTGCTGTTTGAATTCCATATTTTCCTAAAAGTCAAGTGATGCTGATTGCAGCCAGAAATATTTCAAATGTACAAAATATTGGTATTGTTGCATACATTTAAATGCTGCTTATAATCTTAATGTTTTACTTTGAGAAGTATTTGGTAATAAAATGACCTGATTTGAAATAACTTATCTACACAGCTGTTATCAGAAGGCTCAGAACCTCTTGAAAAACAGAATTACTCATCTGTTGTTCGAGATGTAAGTTTTGCAATTTGGAACTCTTCTTGTCTTCCCCTGCTTTGAAACATACAGACAAATAAAGCCCTCAAAATTTGTTTCATGTTTCCAGGCAGTGATTGCATCCAATGGCTCACTGACACCTAAGTATCAATATATCCAGAAACTGAGAGAGAGCAGGTAATGTAGGCTTTTAAAGTTTATTTGATTCAGGATTTAAAAAGCCACCTTGTCTGCATTCTGTCTCCCCTTTTACATTCATTTATTCTTGTGTGTTGGTGGAATGCATCTATTATTGCACTGTGTCTAAATGTCTTCTAGGTTGATAATCTCCTTATTTCTTTATGTACATTGCCTAAGTCATTAACACATATTAGTAACTTATATTGAAGCTGAGAAAGTGGTCATTTTTCTCTTTCCTGCATTATGAGAACTGTTTTACCAAGGCAGAAACAGCCACATGCTAGTATTACTCTGTTACTCCTTGCCCTTTTGAAAGAGGTGGAACATACAGTCATTTGAAAGGAATGGCTGAGAGCAAAAGGCTCTCGAATATACCTTGAATCTAGTTACTTCTTGTATGGCTCAAGTGCTGTGCTGTGTGGCATTGTTCTGTGACTGGGTGTATTGAGGAGACTGAGACTCTCAGACTTTTTGTTATATTCATGCACCTACAGCTTCAGCTACCACTTCATCCACACCCTGTCACAGCAGTTATGTGCCAGTGAGTTATGTGCCTTGAGTGAATTAAGCTAACAAAAGTATAAATAACCTGGACATCTCTTCCATTCCCCTTGCCCCCTTACTATTGACAAGCATCTATAGTTTACATGTGAAAAATTGTGAATTTCACAATAAGAGGGTTCATGTTCATGGTCAGTGACAGCTGCACTGTACGTCTTATAAAAATATAAATTGTTCTGACCATAAGCACTGCATGCACTGTGCAGTAAAAGCATAGTGTGTTGACTTCTGCATCTCAACCCCCTCCAATTTCCTTTGGGAAATTTGGGACTTCTGGTTATGAACTTGTGCATGATGAACTATAAGTGCATTTTCCACACTAAGTAATGTGCTATTTGTTTCTCAAAGGCTTCAGCTCATAATGATTTTTGTTCTGTGCTCTTTGATAGACCCCCTCAAGAAGCTGTCTCAATATCAAATTTTTTCATTCCTCACACAGTGCAATGATCTGATATATTTTTAGCTTCCTCCATAATGACTTGCATGGTCTTGTGTGTGAACTACCATGAGAATCTGGAGACTTCATTTCCAAGGGTGTTTTTGTGGGTAGATTTTTGATATTTCTGCAGATCTTTGTGTTGCATGTGATGCTCATTTGTTCATTGGTGTTGTTCACTTAGCTGTCAGAAAAGCAGGACCTGCAAAAAATACCCTCCTTTATTTTGCAAATTTCAGAGGTGATGCAAATGAAAGAAGAGTTTTATAGTGTGATGGTTTAGATAGAGCTCTTGTTCAGAGCCTGTAGGAATTATGTGGCTTGTTTCCACTCTAAAACATATTATGCTGTATCCAGTTTAGTTTCTGAGGGTTCTATTTAGACTAATTGCTAATACTCCTTCAAGTCTGTGAACATTTCAGACATAGGACAGCCAGACTGTGTGAGCTGAACTGTCTTGGGTGCCATTAAATTTACCAAACAAACTCATCTACATCTTTGCACCCTTGCTTCTTAGCTCCTACTGGTTTCTCACCCAAAGCTGCACATCACATTAAGAATACAGGTGTTATTTGTACATAGATTAATGTAACTGAATTATTTAAACTCATTTATAGAGAATAGGCATAATCTGGAGCTGTGCAGATTCTGTTCCCATACTTGGTGGGTCATTTGGCAGCTCATGTTTTTGCCTGTCCTAGAGTAAATGTGCTGTGTTTGATTCAAGTGTGACTTTGTTCTGCACACTAGAAAAGTTTTTAGTAAATATGTCAAGTTGGATTGCAAAATCCAGCTTGCTTTCATATAAGAATTTCTCCTTCATCAACACTCCAAGCTACTACCACTTCTATTCCCTAAAGCATGGAGAGGAATTCTTCTCTTCTTTTGCCCATAAGGGTACAGCTGTGGAAGATGTTCCAATAGGGGGAGGACGACAAGGAGGAGGAAAGTCCTTGGGTTTGCAATATGAAAGGATATGATGGGCTTAGGAGACTTTCTGTGAATGTATTAAGTAATGATTTAACTTTAAAAAAAAATCAAATCTGTAAAATTTCTATGGTCAAAATTTACAGTACTCTATAGTAATAATTTAGATAAGAGAGTCGATGCATTGGAACACACCATTCAGATTTAATGATTTGAAAAGAATGGCTTTGGTTTTTAAAAAAGACTCTGAAATAGGAGGAAAGGAGGATGGAACATTTGAAATTTTGGAGAGTAATTCAAGGTTTGCAGTAGTGATACAGTAGGCTGGAAGGTGCTTTAGACCTGATATAGATGTATTTGGTATTGATTTAACTCTCTTCACTCAAAGCAGTCTTGAATGCTATTGTTTGAGGCCTTGTGCCCCTAAATGTACTCAGATACTTCCTGCTGTGCTTTAGGTTGGGCAATAGTGCTCTTGTTGTCTTGCTATTAGGTATTGCTCTGACAGGCTTCTACATCATCAGTCATTCTTTTGGCCATTTTGAAATGAGAAACACAACCAAAATATTGACTTTTGGATGCCATGAGAAGCCTCAAAAACACCTGAACCAAATATAATTTAGTAGACATATGGTTGGTCCTCTTCTAAGGTCAGCAGGTTTCAGCAGAATGGACATAATCTTGTCAGCTAAAGGTCAGGATTCTTCTTGAGGCATAATCTGCAATGCTGGTATAAACTCTTAGTGGACAAAGGGGAAACTGAGGAGCTTGCTTCTATGCATATGAAAATTCCCATGAGACCGCATCTTTGAAAGTCCTATCTATTTATTGAAATTCATTTTTAAAGTATGAGGTAAGAAAAGCCAAACCTCAATATCCATCAATTAGATTAAATAGCAGGGCACTGAACAGTTTTCTTCTAAAATAAGAAGTGCTTTAAGAATTTTTTTTGCTAAATAGTTTTTGTCTATGTAGTCATATGTTAGTTTCACAATCCTGATTTTACAACTTAATGCAAATTGAAGCTAAAAGGAAAACTAATTATAAACAGCCAAAATGTGTATTCCTACAATAATTTATGCATTTCTGAGAGCATATTTAAACAACTGCTGAGTGCATTATTCTGGTTGACAGAAGGAAATACAAAATCTGATGTGAATGCATTTTATATTGAAAGTCAACAGGCGATCTACTTAAATTTATTTATGAGAGTAGTAGTAGTTAGGTTGAAACACTCTGATGGTTTTCAAATCTGAGTCCTTGTCTGCAATGATGATTTCTTGGTTGGGCATTAATTTTTATTTGACTTTTATTGACTATCATATTCCTGTGGTAGACTAATATGAACCTAGTATAACTTACACAAAATACTCTTTCACCAGCACGATTTTGTGTTCTTTATCAAGTTACCTGCAATATAAAGGGAGAAAGGCAGAGCCTGGAATCCTTTTCTGACAGCCTGACATGACATTGGTGGCCCTCATGCTGTCAAGTTACAGCAATTTGGCCATTGGGAAAAATACTGAGGAAGGTTTTGATGAACAGCTGGGTTTTGATGAATTGGAGAAGCAGTGGGAATGTTGATGTATTTGATCATGTTTATGTTGGAGGAAAGAAACTAGAAGTTATGTAGCAGAAGAATGGAAGCAGTACTAGATAGCCCTGAATCAGACAGCTAGATCAGAAGTTGACTCTTGGTCTGAATAGAGCTCTTGGTTTGTAGACTTACTAAAACATACTTCTTCTGTTAACCTTGGCAGCTTACAGTTTCCTTCTGTGTAATTTTTAATTTTGCTCTAACACCTTCTAGGGAGCAGGCTCTGTCACTGAAGATGAGTGACGAGAAGAAGGTTTTATTGCTCGGGTCTGGCTATGTTTCTGGCCCTGTGCTTGAATATCTCACTAGAGATCCCAACATTGACATCACAGTTGGTATGTAAGAATTTGTTTGCTTTCATTTTAGTATTATGTCTTACTGAAGCCTGTGGCAGAACCTTTCTCATAAATAATAAATGTGGTTCTGAGAAGTGATAAAGAAAATCTTTGTTATTATGCACAGCAGAAAAGGATTTTGTAGCTTTGTGAGTATTTTGAATTTATATAATTGATTTGAAAAAGATGTAGCCATGTCAAAAGTTAACTGTTTGCATGTGTAACCTGGAGGGAAATTAGAAGTATTTTTCCTTCTAACTTGCTTTGGGCTCAGGATTGGTTTTGTAGATACAGTCCCTTTGTTGCTATTTGGCTGTGTTTTCAGCCTCATACAACAAGAAGATGAAAATGTTTTTTATATGAGTGATGTATCTGATGTTCTTATAACCAGTGTCATGGTGATAAAACTTCAGACCCTGACATTCCCATGAGAACCAAATGCCTACTTGTTTATTCCTCTGTTTTGCTTTTATCTGTAGCATATTTCAGGCAGGTCATCTCAGTAATCCTTTTCTGTGTCTTTAATGATGACTTAAGCCCCATTCTGGGACTTCAGATTTAAAACTCAGGCTCTATTGCCTTATTGCCTGAAAGACACTTTGATGGGAAGTGGTTTCCCTTAAAACTTAGAGTTTTAATGCTGTTGATATTTGTTGTTATTGCTTTGATTTTTTTTTTCTTCATGCTACTTTCATACTTGGCTGCTTTTGCTACCTTTCATGGTGATAACCATAGTACTTCTAACCCCTGGGAAAAGATTTACTAGGAAGAAGAGAGGAAATCTAGGAAACCCTTGTTATGAGCACTGCCTGAGGTGGTGAAGAGGCAAGGATTACAGCAATGTGCAGTGTCCATGCCTTGTCACTACAGAGGTTGCATCCACTCCCTGCAGTCCAGTAGCAGGAAGGGAAACCAGGTGAACTGGATGATGTGTTTTTCCAAGCACTGAACAAACGCAGCCTCTTATCTGAGTAGCTTAAAAATATGCAGTTTCTACAGCATGCACACACACAAATAGCACAGAAGGAAAGAGATAAAAAGATATTGTTTAATATTTGACAGCAGGCAAGTAAGCGCAGAAAACAGAAAATGCACATCACTGTGCCATGTTTGGCTTCCTACTGTTAGGCTACACCACTTTAAATCCAGATGATGAAAACTTCATATAATCAACTTTTTTTAGTTGGAATTTTTAGATGATTTTGCCTTGCTCCTTTTCCTCAGCACAATTTGATTAGTAGGGCATAGAGAATCACGCTTTGGTAATGTTTATTTCCCACTGACTATGGAAAGGCCATAAGGAAATAAAGCCCTAACTTAGAGGCACAGATACTTTTAATTTTCCATAAGCCTATGCCCTGCCTGCTGCCTTCTTTGACTGTTCCTTTTTCCTGGCTGTGTTCTCTGGTTTGTGCTGGCAGCATGGTGAGCTGGGAAAGGAAATTAGTCAGATGTAGCAAATACTGGTTGTGTGGTTCTCTTTCTCAGTTCTGCTTTCCTTATAATGGTAAGTGCTGTTTGCTTTAATTCCCCAGAAGCCTGTGCTCCACCTGCTGTCTTCTTTGGCCACTCCTTTTTTGTTCTCTCTGGCTTGTGCTGGCAGCATGGTGAGCTGGTACAGTAAACCAGTCAGAGGTGGCAGCAAATATTGGTGGTGTGACTGTGGATCTCTTTCAGTTCTGCTTTCTTTATAATGGTATTTAAGTGAAGGCAGGCAGAAACTGGGTTTATCAGTTATAATATTGTATTTGGGATTGGGAGGACAAAGCCATATGTAAATATTAAAAGTAGTCAGTTTGATCCTTTTACTCACACTTAGCCTAAGAGCTATGTGGAATGAGGGATCAAGTAAGTTTTTCTGAACATGTTTGTTTACTAAAGGCCTGATTTTTCTTCCAGTGTTAGTGAAGGAAAATATGCATACAACTGTTTCTCTTTGGGGAATATGGCACAATTATACATGGGTGTGCTTTGGACTTAGCTTCATCTGTAGGTAATGGTTTATTGTTTTATTTTATAAACAGTATCTGTCATGAAGGAGCAACTTGAACAACTGACAAAGAAGTACAGCAATGTTACTCCAGTTCATATGGATGTCCTTAAGCATGAGGAAAAGTTCTCCTCTTTGGTGAAGAAACACAACCTTGTGATCAGGTCAGATTTCTGTGTAAAACATGATAGGTTCAACCCCAAGTCATGCTGCTTCTTTTTCGAAGTTGATTGACCTAAATCAATACAGAAACTTTTTTTTTAATGGCCAAGAAGTGGAGTTGTATTTGTATATGTAAGTAGTTGTAGCTGGCTGCTGTCTTCTCATGGAGTGAGGCATCAGAACCCCAAAAGTGGTTTTGATTTCTTCAGAAGTGTTCACCGGTTAGGTGGGCTCCCTTGTTAGTGTGAAGGGCCAGTTGCATCCGCAAGCATATGTGTTCCTGGGATCAAATTTGCGTGTTCACAAGAGGAAGCAAAATTTTGACATCTTGGTAATTTCTCCTGAATACCCCATTAAGAAAGATCTCATTCCAGATATTGATACAGGGAAGGAACTTCATGGCCCTTGCGATTTTGTTTCTTTGGCTATGGGTGTCGTGAATTTAGTTTCCGTTCCATGTAGAGCATGCTTTTCACAAAGTACTTCACCAAGATCTTTGTAATGCAAGCTTTCTCAAGGATAGTTTTGCATCTTCTAAACCTCCAGCATGCTTATTTAGAAGATGTCTTTGGAAAGAGGTCAGTGGTTTGTGGTTTACAGAGAAGTGTGACAAAAGATGCTGTCTCGAGAATGACTCCCCTATTGTTCAGCGCCTTGCTCTGAGAGCATACAACAATGCTGTCCTGATAGGGTAGAGTTTTACTTTCATAAGTATGAAACTGCTCAGGGCAAGGCAGGCATGACTGGCTTTTTGAGCTATTACTTGAGCTCTTTTGTAAGCATTCAGAAAATGTTTGAGTGTCTTTCCAGTGACAGGGTAAGTAACTGGTTGAATTTTGATGTTGCATGATTCTCCTTCATTTGTAGTTTGCTGCCTTATTCAGCACATCCTTTTGTTGCTAAGAAATGTATTGACAACAAAGTGAACCTGGTAACAGCCAGCTACTTAACACCAGCCATGAAAGAACTTCAGGAGAGGTAGGTGTGAAAGTAACATCTCCCTGGTGTTGCTTCCTTCTTTAGTGCGTTACCTGAATATTTTGTAGTCTGTTACACCTGCAGTACTTAATGTGAATTACTGCTTTCTGCATTCTTTCTGCTTCCATTTTTGTGATGGAGGACCAGGTAACTTTCCCAAAGGTGCACGTTGCAGAGTGGAGCAGTGAGTGCATACCCCAACCTGGTTAGGCTAATGCTCTAAATAATGGAATGTATTTTTGTGCCTGTGTCATCCTATTTCATGTTGATGTGCCTTTTCCTCTTCCCTCAGAGCTGTTAAGATGTTTGAGCTGGGCTGATATTCAAGCTGAGTAGCTGGGCTGTTGTATTCTACCAGCAAGCTTGCTTGTGGTCCTTTGCCTTCCCCTAACAAAAACTCATTCTTGGCTTATTTTATCTACAGTTAATCTTTTCCTTCTTGCTATTCTTTTGGATATGCCCATTGTATAATTTTCAAATTGAAGACAACACTAACTACTCTAGTGTTTCAGTTATTCTACTTACTATATGCTTGGAACTTGTTTTGAGCAGGGAGCTTCATCTAGGTGCTCTTCTCAGTCACAGTACTGGAAAATCTGAAGTGCATTCAAGTGAAGAACTGTACATGCTGTGTCTTTACGAAAGATCAAACAGAAAAAGCTAGACTGGTAGAGAATCAGTGTTGCAGAAAGTGAGGGATGTTAGGGGCCTCTCCTACCATTCTTATTGAGAACATAGCATGCTCTAAGGAAATAAAAGATTTAAATAAAAGTTTGTCAAAAGACAAACTGATTTTGAAAATAAAATAAATCCTCAGTTTGTGGTGATAAGTGAACTCCTCTGGGACTGTAGGCAACTATTAGGAAAAAAAACCCCAAATACTTGTAATTTTGGAAACCAGGCCTTTAATCTTTTCCTTGTAGGAGCTCTTTAAGGCAAGTATGACTAACTCTGTGCTGCCCTCTGCATTACTACCTTCATACTTAATAGCACTGTCCAGCAGATTGTGGGGTATGGAGTAACTGGTAGAAATTTCTTTTTCCACTAGCACCTAGGTGGAGAGAAGTAAGAGAAACAAAGCTTAGAAGGCTCTTAGACAATTGTCACTTCTCAGGTTTTAATATCTGCTTTTGTTTCTTTTTTCCCACAAGCTACAGTCTGAGCCCAGAATTACTGTGTTGGGGAAGGTTCACTGGGCAGATTAGACAGGTTTTTGGAACAAAAGTGAATATTCTGATGGCTCTGTATTTCTGTTATTTTTAGTGTAGAAGCTGCTGGTATTACAGTTGTCAGTGAAATGGGCTTGGATCCTGGTCTCGATCACATGTTGGCCATGGAATGCATTGACAAGGCGAAAGAAGTTGGTGCTACGGTAAGGTTAGCGGGTGGTGCACAGTTCTGCCAAGATTCTGTTAGTGAAGTTGTTCTTTGAGCACCATGCAGGTTTGGAGCATGTCACTGATGTGTAACAGACTCTGGACATTTTACTTTTTTCTGATGCTTTGAATTTCATAGCTACTAATTCACTTGGCAAGACCATCAAATAAGATGGCCTTGCCCCCAGCGTATCTTCTGGTTTCCTCTCCTTTACAGGCAGTGCCTGCAGTTTGCCCCTCCCCTGTAGATTCTTCTGATCTGGCCCATTTAGGGGATAACAGAAACCAAAATTTTAAGAACTGGTGGGGATTCTGCAGGGTAGATCTGTATCTGATCTGTCTTCTCTTTGCTGTTTCTTTCCTGTGGATAAATCTGACAGGTTATATCGTACACTTCTTTCTGCGGTGGCCTACCAGCTCCAGAGCACTCTGACAATCCCCTGAGATACAAGTTCAGCTGGAGTCCACAAGGAGTGTTGCTGAATACAGTTCAGTCTGCTACGTATTTAAAAGACGGAGAGGTGAAGTAATAGGAACACTTTCATTTAAAACCAGACAAACCCCTCAGTATTTGGCTAAGGAAGGAATTGGGACTTGTAAGATGCTGTGTTTACTTTCAAGTCAGGGGCAGGCAGTTGCCTAAGCCAGTTTCATAAATCACTTAGTCCTATGTTCAGAACATGATGATGCCTGGCCGCTGCCAGCTTAATTCTTACTTACTATGTGGAAACTGATTGCCAGGAAGGAATTTGTTCTAATGACTAAAGCACTGGATTGGAGTTGATTTTTCTGGGTTCACCTTCCATTCGTTTTGGGAGTTGCTTTTGCTACTTAATTGCCCTGTCTTTGGCCCTGTGAAACAAAGGTGAGAGTGCTTTTCTATCTAATTGTGTTCATAAATCAAACAGCTTCATTTTATACTTGCACAATGAACTTGCAGAACTTTTGATTCCTTTTTCTTCTGGTGCAATGTGTAATACCAAAAACCCACTAAGCAGGTTTTGTGAAATGCTTTTTGGTGTATTTTATACAAGCTCTGTTTTGCTGTTTGTGTAGGAGTTGCTAGACTTAACCTCACAAATGTCACTGCTTCTGTTTTATGTAAACATTGTAATTGATTTGTGCAAAGCTATTGCAAACCATTATCACATTTCTGCTTTCCAGCACTATTTCCACTGTCACTTGCTCAGAGTAGTTACTGCAATTGTCAAGGAGACTGCCTTGTATAACCACTGTAAAGCTTAGCTAATTGCCTAAAACTCTGATCTGCAAAACTTAGAAATCTTTTGAAATGTAATCTTTTATGTTTTATCCTGACATTTTGGTGCTCTACTGTTCTTATGGAAGTAAGAAAGGAGAAATTCAGGGATTGTACACTGGATCATTATTTAAAAAGCACCCAAGTATAAATTTCAGATGAAAAGGGTTCTTGGAAAATGTTAGAATATTTCTGATTTAATTCTGATCTGGTTCACTCATTGCTAGGAAAAATTAGATCATGCACATGAATGAGTCATTAGGAGAGCACTAGGTGGACTTGTCAGTAAATTCTGCAATTTTTCCTCCTTGCCATTAAATACTTATGTCTTTGACCATTGTGTAGGATTCTTTCACACACTTGTCTTGCCTGGCAAACAAGATCTTTTGGCATTGCTGCAGGCTTCACTGCTTTAGTATTTCTTCTATAAGTAAACCTTGTCCTTTTGCTCAGAAGTCAGAAAATGAGTTTCTATTGATGCTGCATAGGAGATCTGGGCTTTAGCTGCTTGCAGGAAGTAGAGTTCAAGGCTGTGGTTGGGAGTGGTAATAGAACTAATCACCCATTTTTTTTGTTTTCCTTCCATGGCGCTTTGTAGCTTCAAGTAAAGATACACATGGGCAATAATTTTATATCCATGTGATATAATTTGATTAATTTTAATCTTTGGAAAAAAGGAACAGACACCCAACATTCTGTTTATATCTGCCTTCTCTCCCAAATAAAAAAAACCAACAAACTAAACCTAGACATGATAATAAATTATTTGACCAAAAAAGCAGGGACCTTATGGGCAGAATCTCCCATCACACTGGGGCAGTTTGTGACATACTTCAAAATGACATTAATGTAAGAGAAATGGAAACCTGCCATTTTATTGTAAGTGCAGCAGGAATTAACAGTGTGTGTGAGAAGAATGTGACTTGTTTTAGCCCCTCAATCAGTAATGGCTGACACATTGCATGCTCTTTCTGCACCAGATATGATTAAATGGCTTGGGCAACTGCTTTATTTAGATTGGGCCATTGTTTGCACTTGGAACACCAAACATGTTTTTCCTGTTTTTGTGCATACTTTATCTTTCCTGTTCTAAAACAAGTTGAATATGACTGCACCAAAATAATATTTGCTGTTCTTTCACAAATTTTAGATTATCAATATTCCACCTGGAGGAGCATTGCTGGATTCTGTTACTCCAATGGATTTTTTCCCAGGATTAAACCTTGAAGGTTTCCCTAACAGAGACAGTACAAAATATGCTGAGCCATATGGTATTCAGACAGCTCGGACTTTACTGAGAGGCACCTTGAGATACAAAGTGAGTTGCTGGTGGTATTATTAGTAATTACTGTTTTCCTCAAGAGATGAATGTTGTAATTTCAAGAACACTGTATTTATTATCCCAGTTAAGAGATAACTGAAAGCACTTATCTAAATATTTTTAATCTATTTTTACTTGCTGTATTTAACAGGTATTTGTTGCAAAATGGAAAAATAGTTGGTTTTTTTTAGACAGTTGGTCAGTTGTCTTGCATAGACTGCTTTTCCTTTTTTATTCTGGCTCTGTATCTGGTGGCAGATCAATAGAAGATTTAAAAAAAATTAAATAATTCCATTTTCTTTTATTCCAATGAAAAACATAATGTAAAAAATCTTACAGAAAATGATGATTTTCCATAAATCTGAGAAAGTTTTTCATTAGGTAACTAGAAATCCTAAACTTGAGAAGCTTTATAATTTTCGTCAGCTAAATAAAATGTTAAGAGATAAATATATTTTCCTTCTAACTGATCGAGTCTTTTCCTTTCATTTGTTAGATGTACAATGCAGAATCAAAAAACCAAATTTTATTTCAGATTTTTAAAAATCTTTTTTCAGTCAATATATATTAAGAAGGAATAAACCTAAAACCGTTTTGAAGGTTCAAAAAAGCTCTTATGGATGGTGTATTATGTCTGCTAAGGTTTATGCCAGGGTTCAAGTTATTGTTATTTGTCCATAGCCTGAGGAAGGTTTGTGCCATTTTTGTCTTAATTCCTCTGTTGCAATAAACCAAGATTTTTTCTATATTTCTGAGAGAGAGGGAGGCTTGCTTAGGTGAAGGCATGGAAGAAGATGGAAGGCAAATATGGAGGAAAAAGGGTTATAAATTGCAATTGCTCTCTTTTTGTCAGTCTAGATACAATCTCTTTTTCAGAAGGTAAAAATGTGTGGGAGATGTCTTTCTCATCATGAAATCTTCATCGGACAGTATCTATTCTTCCATTTAGTTCCTGGTAAAACTTTCTTCTTTTGTGTGTGCTAGCACAAGGAACTGCAAAAATGTCAGGGTGACATTTCCAAGTGGCTGTCAGTGTGCTGCAAGAATGCTGTTTCTGTGGTTAGTGCTGTTTTCTTAACCCCCACAGCAGGGCCAGCACTTCGGGCTGGGGTGATGTTGGTGGGGTTGTGGGGAAGGGTTTGCCCTATCTCTGCCTGCATGGTACTGACAGGGCAGAAGTTAGTGTTGGCCCTTTGCACATGGTGCTATGCTGCAGGGCAGAAACCAATCTGTTCACTGAGGGGGCAATCATCTCCTCAAAGTGCCTTTTAGAGGTTGAGTTTAGATAGCTAATAGAGTCAGTTTAAGAAGAGGTGTCAGACAGAAGGATCTCACTGCACTGATACCCTAGTGCTCATGGAAGTGACTCCTAATGTAATTAGTCTTCTTTCAGGGTGCTTTATTTCCTCCATCCTGCTTTTTTAGTGTTTCTAGTCCCTTGCATGTAAGTGCTTTCAGATATCCAGTGGCTGTGTGGGAATGTTAATGGCATACAAACAAAAGTAAGCAGAAATCAGTTGAGACTTCTTTTATTGTGCAGCCTAATGCAACCTTTGCAGTTCCTTTTAAATACCATTCTACTGCTTTGTCTGTCTGATATTCCTGAAGATGAGAAACAAACACACAAGATTCTTACGTTTAAGATCAGCCTATGTGATGTGCACACAATCCCAGTGGTGTGAAACCTGGTGAGCAGAGTTCTGCATTGTGCTCTGTGTATTTAATAGTTTGTTTATGGGTCAGCTGGCTGATACAACCCTGTCTGTAGGGATGGGCTGGGGTTTCATAGTGCTGGCCAGCTGAGCCCTTTGATCTCAGGAACCAATGGTACTTGCCATGGAAGTATTGATGACAGAATTAGCCATTAAAAAAGATACTGAAAAGTAGGGAAGGGGAGGAGAGGGGCTGGGGGAGACACCACTCTGTGGAAGTAACCTCACTGGCATCAGGTTATTGTGGCTGACTGACTTCCCAAGAGAGTAATACTTACCACTGCCATGGTTGTGTCTATCACTACATTCAAACCAAGGAGAAATACCTCAGTTTCAAGCAATTAATATATTTAATGATGTTATTCTTTTATTTCAGGGATACTCCAGAACTATGGGGGGCTTTGTAAAACTAGGATTAATTAACCCAGATCCTTATCCTTTGCTAAGCTCAACTACGCCACCTCTGACCTGGGTGAGTTACTCTACTCTGCCTTCTTTCCTCTGTTTTATTGATGGTTTTCTTATTGCTACACTTGGGTGTACTTAGCAATGGGAATCTTGTATTGCATCCTGATCTTTGATTTTTTTCCTGGATATTAGGAAGTCTTTCTTCAGCAGGAATAGAATAAGGTGCTGGAACAGGTTCCCTGATAGATTCTGGATTGTCTGACATTGGAGGCTTTCAGGAATCAGCTAGACAAAGCCATGGCCATATTTTTATAAACTGTCTTATGTTTTTTGTTAGTCATAGTCTAGTCCTCAGTGCTCTGAGTTTGCAGTGTCCATACTGTTACTGGCTCATGATCTTCAGTGTAAAAGTATTTTTTTAGGGCATCAAGAAGTAAAGGATTCTGCATAAAGGGGTATATGTGTTTTTTCTACTGAAATTCTGTACAAGCATTTTTTTTTTTTTTTGGTCTTCTGTTATGCTGCTTTTCTGTCTTGATTTTGGGTGCCTGACTTCATCTATATCTCAGCCAAGACATAACACTGATGTGCTGCTGTTACATTTGGCAATCAACATTTTCATTTTCTCTGTGGACAAACAGGGAATTTCATATTTCAGTATGGAGTGAAGACAGCTGAAGAATGTCTTGAGTGTTCTCAGAACCAAGAAAGCAGAAGTGAAGAGGGCACAGTCTTGCTTATCTCTGACCAACATACTATTGGGAAGATGAGCAAACTCCAGCACTTTTTGGGCAGCCACATGGGAATTACTTTTTTTTTTAAATTTTGAGATTATTTTTGTCTACTTTCAATTTTAGAGTTGATATTTTCAAGTTTTCTTTGTAAAGATGTTTGGAATTTCCAGTTCTTCTAGCCTCAATGAATAAGCATACAGTGCTATGTAATCTGTAAAAATAGCTATAAACTTATTATTCTCACTGCAAACATTTTTTAGCGATGTTTTTACATCTTGGTACTTTTCCTTTACCTACTCTGCCAGGGAAGTAGAAGAGATGGGCTAACCTGAACTTCTAAACAGACTCTGCAGCTCTTGCTTGTTTCATATTTTGCTCATAGTTCTCTTTATTTTCCACCTTACTGTGAATGAAGCAATCAATTATTAGCATCTAGGTGGCACAAAATGGCCTTCAGATATGCACAAATATCATGAGAAATCTCTTTGGTAATACTCCCAGGCCTGCCAGAGCCTTGTTCATCTTATCAGTCTGTTTCCTTCCTTTTGAAAGTTTCCTTCCTTCCATTTCTAGACCAGCTGAAAGATATCCTAAGTTTTTGACTGTCAGTGTCCAGGTGGCTTCTCTTTTATCCTTGTTCCTTGTTTATGCAGGTTTCTATGTTCTTGCTTTGCTGCCAGACGAAGGGATAAGACTAAAATGGAGGAGGAAGCAGCTGAGGGATGGGGTCTTTTAGGAAAAGATGAGCCCTATTTTCACCTGCTGTGATTAAAATTCTAAAACTTTCTCATATAAACTATCTTTTCAGAAGTCTTGGATTTTAAATGATCTTAGTGGAGCAGTTGGTTCTCAAAACGTTGAGAGTTTGGAGAATGGAGTGGGAACAGATGTCAGGCCTTCATGAACCTTTTTTGTTTTAAAACAGAAAGAGCTCATGTGCAAACTGGTTGGAATTAAGTCACCTGTTGAGCACCATGTTCTTAAAGAAGCTGTATTTAGCAAACTGGAGAAGGACAAAAGTCAGCTGGAAGCAGTGGAATGGTAAAATGTTCCAACGATTTTGAAAGTTTAAAAAAAAGAGAAATGTTTGCAATTCTAGCCATTTTGGTTCATGTTGAGACTGTTAAAGTCATATGCTGAACAACTGGAAATTAAAAAACTGAGATGAAACTGTTGATAGGCAATGATGTTAGACTTTCTCATTTCTTCTGCCAGGTTAGGTTTACTGGGAGATGAACCAGTTCCAGCAGCAGATTCCATTGTAGGGGCTCTTGCAAAGCACATGGAGATGAAGCTGCCCTTTGGTATGTGAGAAATTCTTTTTCACAGGCTTGAATGGAACAAGGCAATATCTTTTATAAGCCTTAATTGGATTCATTTGCTCTCCTTCATTAATAAACCTTCATGATGGGTTTTTTAATGTATTGGTATGTTCCCTACTTCCCCAATTTACCATTGTCTTTCCCTGTTCCATTTTTACTTTGATCTTAGTATTCTGTCCTCCTTAATAGCCCTTGCCTTCAGTCTTCCCTGATACACATGCTGTGTTTGTGTTGTGCCTGGCTCCTCAGGAACCTCGTCTTGATGTGACTGAGATACAAGTAATGAATAGTTTGTGTGCTTTTCTCTTAGGCACTGGAGAGAGAGATATGATTGTTATGAGAAGTGAAATAGGTCTCAGGCATCCTTCTGGTCATTTGGAAGACAGATTTATTGATCTGGTTGTCTATGGGGATAACAAAGGATATTCTGCAATGGCTAAAACAGTAGGATACCCTGCAGCTATTGCTGCTAAAATGGTTCTAGATGGTAAGTGGCTATTCCAACTTCAGTAAAAGTATTTCAATCCTCTGTATCTTCCTGCCTCTAGAAAATAAATATATAGTGTTTTTTAAGTTTTTTTTATTTTTTTTTATTTATCAGACTTCCTATCTCTACAGGAATTTTCAATCTGCACATTTGGATGTTCAGAGACAATTCTTAATTTATTGCTTATCCACAAAGATTTTAAAGTCAATTAATATTAAATGTTACTCTACTAGTGTAGAGGAAACCTTTAGCATGATAAATTATAATTGATTATGCCACAGGGAAACAGGCTTACATATACCTGTGCTGAACAAACTAGTGACTTCCACTGCTGCTTTCTGGATTGATGAAATTTGAGGCTTGGGGCATATTACCTGATCATATTGTTACTATATAAACAGTCAAACTCCTCCTAGTCATCACTGTGTTGAAAGAAATAGTGTGATTTCCCCTTCCTTGCTCTTAATCTTTAGAACTTCCTTCTCCCAGCTAACTGAAATGAGCAAAATTTTGGAGTTTATTTTTTGTTGTTATTTTTTAAAAAACCCCCAGTAACTCAAACTTTTGAAGTTTAGATACTTTTCACCTAACTGCAGTTTCACAGCTCGGTGAATTAGGTTCAAGCTGTGTATGCCACCATGTGTTTCAAACTTATTTTCCATGTTGATGCAGTACTGATGGTGTGTGAGAATGCGATGCCAGGGTTGTTAAATCTGCATCTGTAAATATATGCAAAGTTTTAAAAAATCAAAATTTATATAATTTTCACATTGATCTTTGTGCTGGTTTCCTTTTGGCTGGTTGCCAGATGTCCACTCACCTGTTCTTTCACTCCTCCTAAACAGCAGGAGAAAAAAAGATATAAAGGCTCCTGATTTGAGATAAAGATAGGGAGATCATTTACCAGTTACTTTAGTAGGCAAAACAGGCTCACCCTGGGGGAAAAATTAATTTACTTTATTTCCAATTAGAACAGATTTGGATAATGCAAAAAAGGAGATAAATTAAACCAACATCTTGCTCCCTGCTCCCCTTTCCCAGCCTCAAATTCACTCTCTCTTCACTTCTCAGCTTCTTCCCTCTGTCCTGAGCAGTGCAGGGGGCTGGGCAACAGGGTCCTGTGATCAGTCCATAACAGTTTCTCACTGTTACTCCTTCCTCATGCTTTTCCTCTCCTCCTGCTGGATCTCCACCATGGGCTGCAGGGAAATCTCTGCTCCAGTGCCTGAAGCACCTCCACCCTCCCCTTGTCAGACACTGGTGTTGCAGGGCTGTTTTCTTTCCTCACTGCTGTTGAGCACCTTGCCCTTTCTTAAATAAATATTCCCTGAGGTGTCCCACCTATGGCTGAGGGACTCAGCAGTTCCCTGCACCTCGATGTGGCTGTGCCCAGCACAGCAACCCCCACCTTGCCCACAAAAACCCCACTGTGCAGCTACCAAAGCCTTTCCAAATAAACCTGGTCGAGCACTAACACTTCTTTTTGATGCCTTCATTTCAGGTGAAATCACTGCCAAAGGCATGGTCATACCTCTGACTAAGAATGTTTACGGGCCAATACTTGAGCGTGTTCGGGCAGAAGGCATCGTGTACAGTACTCGCAGCGTTATCAAACAGTAGCTGAAGGCAGTGGATTTCATCAGGCTTTGGCTCTTTCTGGGTCCCCCACCTCCCCTTTTAGAATCTCAGTCTGGACTGGCTAAAGGCAGCACCTGCCATTTCATATGCAAATGTTGCCTTCCATAAAAGCTGCCACCAGGCTTGATGTAGAAACTGTAGATACTCACAAACTGTGATATTTTCGTCTTAAAATTGTTATGCTTTCATGTATATGTTTCAGCATCAATCAGATCTTTCCTTATATCTTTTCTAAAATATCTCAGAAGGTTTGTTTTTTTTTTTTTTAGTTTATCTTCTAAGTGTATAGGGTTATTATTGCCACAAATTTAATCTGAAAGAAAAATCTATTAGTGGATTATTTTGTGATGGAAAAGTCTGGGTAATGAACTCCATTGGTGAAGTTTGATTGTTCATATGGTAAAAATAATTTTTCAGAAAAATGGAGAAGAAAATGATACTTAAATTTTGAGTCTGGTTGCCCCTTTCACTTTACCACTATGCATGAATGTATTCACAATAGCAATATGCAAAAAATAGTTCGGAAATTCTGCACTATTAGCAAATACAATCCTGTTAAATCTTGAAAATTTTCAGTTCTTAAATATTTGAAACCTAGATCTTTATATTTTTAATCACTTCATAATGAATGTAAATTTAAATTAATTGGAGGAGGAAGGAAGTTTAAGGCAAACTTCCTCTCATACACTTTCTTGTTGCGGAGTGGAAGCCGGCTGCAATATATTGAAATACCTGCTGTTACGTGTTGCCTTGTGCTGTGGAGAGAGCACATTAACATTTAGCTCTGCAGCAAGGAAAGGCAGTCTGAAATACAACACAGCTAATGTGCTTAGAAAACGCTCCAAATGACATGTTTACTCTTCCCCCTTACACTGCAGTGCCTCACCCAGGTTAAGTACTGTTACAAAGGGAAAATATTGTGTAGTATATGCAGCTTTGAAATGCACTAGGTTTAGAGGTTTAAATTGCCACTTTTTGAGTTAGCTTCTGTCCTTCTGCTGTCATGGTTTTGAAGCATTCACTTGGGAACCTATGCCTACTACTCAGTACAGTGCCACTTTAGGCTGATGGAGTTTGCCAGCGTACCGGCTCATTTGCTGCTGCGTGCTGTGCTGACAGATGTGTCAGCCCTGCTCCAGCTGGGGTTTAGCCACATCAGTCCAGAACTGAACTTTAGCCCAAGTGCAGCTTCTCTGTACCAATTGTCTCATTTCAGGGCTGCTTCTCTGGCTTTTGCTTAGGGATTTCTACACCACCTTGCAAGTCTAAGCATGGCTTAGACTTCACCAGTCAGATCTGTGAGGTGTAATGCTGGGGGCAGGTTGTATTTGCACTGCCTGTGCACCTGCCTAGAACTTCCCTTTTCTGAAGCTGAATACTGAGGCAGGAAGCTGTCTGCTTTCAGCTTTGCTCACAAATGCACTTTGCTGATAAATGCACAGCCTTTCTCTGCCTGAGAACCAGTGCTGTAGTCGCAGTTCCGAGAGGCTGGAATTCCAGGTGTTGTTTTGCATGGTAGGAAAAGCAGCCATAACAGTAAGTCAAGTTTTCATCTCCAGGTTTTGCTACTCAGGATTTAGATTTTCTTTGTGCAGATGCAATGAAGTAGCAGCTGCAAGAGACTTAGGTGAAAGGAGCCAAAGGGAGAAGGGAGAATGAAGGGCAGAGTGTTACTGTGAAAGAGAAGGACTTTTTATACTGAACCAATGCTTTGCAATGTAATGTCAAATTTGGATTTTGTTACAGTTCCATGCATATATCACACAAAATCCTGTCTCCACAAAGTTGTTTTGCTTCCCACTGACCTTACAGGCTGTTGGTCTGTTGTCTGGCTGGTACATGCAGCTGGGGTAAGGATGGAGCCTGCAATGAGTGTTCTGCTCTCTGCTGCCTCCTCCTTCTCCAGGTAGATTAGTGGCCTACAACTAAGGGTTAAAGTTACACTTGTATCTGCTGGTCCCTTCTAGTCCAGTGCTTGGTGGGACCAGGATTTTACTTGAGAATTCCCTGTTCCCTCCCTTAGCCCACAAACACACAACCACGGTGTTTTACCTCTGTTTATATGCATGCACCGTACTTGTTTTTCTGCCTTGGAAATGCAGTATGGGATAAAAATCAGAATTTTTTACAAGTATCTAATATTTTTGGAGCACTAAAGAATGAGCCCTGCAGTGTTTTCATCAAGAAACACTGCTACTATTTTTGAAACATTTTATATCAGAATATATTTCTATTTCCCAGTGCAATGCTGCATTTTGTTTTCTATGTTTAGACTTGAATTTATTGCTCATCTTTTTGTATGAAGATTATACTTCTCAGTTCTCTTTGCATATTAATGGAAAGATAATTGTATCTTATACTTGAGATTGCTTGAAAAATAAATCTGAAATACTCAGTTTTGTTGTCATGTCATCTTTACAGTCTAATAGTAAGATGTACCTGAATGGGATTTGGTTTTTCACATAGATGTTATATTGAAAGGATGCCTACACATGGATTTTTCTATGTGCATCAAATACCTTTGCATACTTCTTGCTAGACTCATGGGAGAAGGCTCTTCATAGATGGTTTAAACATGCCCATCTCTCTATTTATATATATATGTATATATAGGTATATCTGTATCTAGATAATTTCCAGCCATAATTTTAAGAGATTATTTTTTTTAGCATGTTTTGTTCTTGGGCACAAGGACAACTACTGAAGTGGAAAGCTACAGAACACTAGATGAATGATAACATCTCCCTGTGCCCCAGGAAGGCATGATACCTTGATGTCTCATAGCCTGTCTCAGCTTGAGGACCTTGCTCAGCTGAATACATGGCTTCTGCTATCACAGCCTGAGCTCAAAAGCTCTTAAACTCTTTGTTCCCATCAGGCTTCAAGGAACAGATTGTTTCACTGTGTGTCTCTCATTGTTTCATTTTGGAATTTATGCTATTGCCAGATCTTCATGACATGTAAGATCACAGTTTCTTTCTGAGATGGAGGTGCTTGAGCCCCATTATCCTCAGACTGGATTCTTTGCCTCTGTGTTTTGCATCTTTCAGCACCAGATATTCCTACAGGTGAGAATTATATCCCTTGGAGGGACTGGAGTACAAAACTAACACTGCCAGAAAAGCATGTAAACTCATAGCAAAATAGCTGTTTATGGGAGGGAAAAAAATGGGCTCTAGTGGCTGTGATTAGATTGGGAAACTAAGAAGAGGAATGGGAAGAAAAAAAAAAAATTAGCTATGAGTGTCTAGCAGAATTTATCAAGGCAAATCAGACCATCTCAAATATATTCTTACTAAACTACTGTGTACAGGTTTTGACTTTCCTGAAGCAAAGAAATTAATTCCATAAGCAACAAGAATTCCATTCCATAAGAAGGTATTTTTTTTCCCCTCACTTCTTTTGGCTTTGGAAGGAAAGACTGCAATTTGGAAATGGAAGGGAGTTAGACATGTGGTCAAATACTGTGAGAGAGACTTCTTGTCTCTTTGAGCCCCTAATCCACCGAAGCACAACCTGTGAGAAGTGGATGGTCAGACATGGGCCTTGCTGCAGGGATGTAGTGAAAACTAAGACTGTAACCTACCATACCTCACACCCAGGGCAGCAGTGGGGCCTTTTTTCCTGTTTTTAACCCCAACAAGACAATATTGCTCCTCTCCTCCCCAGCTCTGCTTTGTTTATGCTTCAGAATGAGAAAGACATGAGTTTAACTTTGCTAAACTCATCTTGAAGTAAGCATTTACCACAGAGTTTCATCCTGTCTGAGATTACACACGTTATCCCAGGACATAGCAAAGAACTATAAAGCCAGGTAGAACACTCTGATAAAACATTGCTAACAAGTTTTGTCAATTGATTTTTGAAGTCCATACTGAGGTCTTTAGCTACTTTGTTGTTGCACTGATAGTGCTGACTTTTTATGACTTCTGTTCATCACTTACTGCTGATTCTTGTAAAGCTTTTCCATAGGTATTAAATTTCCACATCATAATCAGTAAAAAGTTGGTGACAGTAAATTACTTGTTTTCTTCTTTTTCTTTTTAAACTCCCAACTCTTTTATGATTCCTTAGAAGGAAGATCACTAATCAAGTTTTCCCTGTCACACAACTTACAGCTTTGTAAAGAAAAAAGCTAACCTGACTGTTGTTTATTAATATCTTACTTTTTACCATAACATCTTCTGCACACTTGACCCAGTTTGAAAAGGCAGGCTATATGTCTTTTGAGTCTGTAGCTTGGATTATAAGAAAAAAAATAATTAGAATATGGCCTTTGTCTGAGAGAGGAACTGACACGCATTTATTAAAATCTGTAATCCATCACAGTTGAAGATTATAGAAGATTTTTTTATGATTCTTATTTTTTTTCTAGATCAGAACCAATATGTGTGAGTAAAGAGATTATCTTAAGCACTTATGTTTTAAATAACTTGTCAGCATGCTAAGATGATGAATGTGATTACAACCATCTCTGGAAGAAACCTTGAATGACAGCTGATTCCTTGGATTACAATTTTAAAATGTCTGCAAAACATTTAGGTTGAAAGAACAGTTATATCAAGATGGGATTTTAGGAGAATTCCCTTTTTGCTTTTGGTCCATAGATGCTTGAAAAAAACATAATAAAATTAATTTGCCTACAAATTACTTTGTATATACAACTATACGAAACTGTAAATACATGAGCAGAAGATAACTTCATGCTTTTCATTTGATAGGTGAAGCAGCAAGCCAGTTTTCCAGAAGAAAAGGCTTGAAGAAGTAGCACAAAAGATGCTAATGTGGTGAAGTGTAGAAGTATAGTATCTGCTAATAAGCTTATGGAATATGGTTTGCAAATGGCCATAAAATCACAATTAACCTCTCTGGTACGTGCACCCCTAGAGATTAAAATATCAAAAATTGTTTCTCTAATTTTGAATAAGAAGGGCAAAGTACATAATACTGCTGTCCTTGTTAGCCTAGATATGCAAATAGAGTGTGTCAGCAAGTCTAAGTGCTTTAGAGGAAGTAGTAAGGGACCCTCAGGCCATCTGAAAAAGGGATTATCTTCTTTCTCAAAGCACAACCATTACACACCTTTGTATTCACCAAATTTGTGCCTGAACACTCTGAAAAACGGGTACGTGTAATTCTTACAAAAATATGCATCATTTGGGGCAGTGCACCCATTATGTACATTTTTAACTCCTGTCAACCCCCCATCTCCGCAGATTTAATAAGAAAATAGTTCTAGATCCTGTTCGTCAAAAGCATTTAACTCCTCTAGGGATACATTGCATGTTTGCTTCCACTTAGGAGTCCTACCTCAGTCCTGGTCTTCCTGAACTTCAGAATTGGCAAATATGCTACCATGGCAAGGACTACAGGATTAGAACAAAACAAAACAAAAACCAAAAAACCAACCAACCAAAAAACTCCCTCCCAAACAAACAAACAAAAACCCCCAAGTGTAAAACCTGAATAAAGATGTTTTAGCCCAAAAAAGTAGGTTCCCTCTGAATTTTTTAATGAACTACTTATGGCTTTGAACTAAAGAGATGAATAGTTGTATCTGCAGGCACGTGGCTGGCACCCCTGCCCAAGGCTGAGCTACCTGCACAGATCCTGAGAAACTCACTGGAGGGAGCAAGAGTGAGCAGCTGACAGGAGTTAGGAATGTGACATGAAGTCTGGTGGTGCTACACAGGCAGTTCATGGGCAGTTATGTGAGGGAAGGTCAAGCTCTGGTGGAGAGCTTTTGGAAAAACTTGTGATGTGAGAAATACCAGGGAACTCGATAACACCATTATGGCTGGGATGATCTAACCAGCAGCATCTGAGCTTTCACACTCGGGTATTGGGTAACAAAGCTAAGATCCATGAAAGTAATTAGGTAGGAACTTTTTTATCTGCAAACAGATAGAAAAGTTTGGAGAAACAGAGGCACTAAGGAGAACAGGGAAGCAATATGCATAGGAACAAGGAGAGAAGAGAGGTAAAAGGTGCTTGCATGTGTATGTGCTGGCTGCTGGCCAGTACTTTTACCCATTCACGCCCTGTGTCTGACCAGGGCCCTCTGTCCTACCCTGACCAGGGTCCTCTAGTCCTGTTCTCTGTGTCATGAGTCCTGTTTCTACCATCCTGTGTGGAACATGTGCACTGCACATTCCCTGGCTGGACCTGCACAGGGCCATTGTCCTGACAGGAGAATCATCCTGCCTGCAACTCGGGGACAGGGAAGGGGAAACCTCCAGGGTCCCGAGTCAAATGGATTCAACCACTCCATAACCTCTGGGATTGCACTGCTGTGGTCAAAGCTAAAAGAGAATTCAAGCACATAAATATTTTAACAGTTTTATAAACCCCCCTATGTTGCATGGACTAGATGACATTCAGTGGTCCCTTTCAACCTTACATCATCCCTGGGATTCTGATACATTGTTTTGTCTGTATGATTATTTTTCTTGTAATAAAAGAGGATAGGAGCATGAAAATGTCTGCCTTGCTGCTAGCTATTTGGACATTCTGTGCCAGTCTGTCTCCTCGTCTAGGACCTTCAAGCTCATTTCATGTATCAACAAGATGAGGATTCTTTAAAGATTATGCTGTTTAGATTCCTCTAAATCTAAATTTATAGTTGAGAAAATAGTTGGTCTTGCTGCCCATGCTAGTTTTACACAAACACCTTACTCTGCTCCAGGCTCCTCCATCTCCTCGGTGGTGCAACCTTCAGTACAATCAGTATCTTTTCTTGCCGGTTCTGAAGGTTACAGAAAGTGATTGAGGCCAGTGTGAAACATTTTGCATTTGTTCTTGCAGAGACTGCTTGTTTTATTGCTTCCCAAAGCTTGGCTGTTGCCTTGCCAAGGGAGGCAGTAAGGAGCTCAGCAGCTGAATCAATGATCTGAAGCCAAGCAAGCAAGGAGGTGTCTTGGGAGGGGGCCAGCTAAGGGAATTGGGACACCTGGGAGAGCCCATTAACACCTGGGCAACCAGACTGGGAGATGTGGGAGGAAATGCTAAAAAAGGAGCCAATGTGGACACTGTAGGTATGGGTAGGAGTGGTGCAGAGATTAAAACACACACAAGTTTTCTCTAAGTGTCTCCTGAACTCGTGGATTCCCTGGGAAGAGCAGCTGTCTCTAGATCAGACTTAAGTGCTTGACAGTGAGGACTGTTTAAATGGAAGAGTACTAAGCACAGACTGGAATATTTATATTTATTTTTGCAATACCAGAGTAAAAACAATTTAACAATGCCAAGTACAGTGTTATTCTCATAAAAACTTTTCATTTCAAAACAAATGATTTCTAGTTCCCACAAAAAGTTAAAATCACATGCAGCTATATGAAGTAAATTGCTTAAGATGCACAATTATATATCAGAAGACTTTGTTAAAATAAAAACATACTGACTACATCATTTTAACAAGGCAATTACACAGAACTAGAAAACTGACTCTGTAGTAAAATATAAAAATCTACAATTATAAATATAAATTTGGTCCATGGATCACTATAGAAGTAGCAGTATTTACAGTAAGTATCAGATTACTATTCTAAATATCTAATTGAAGTCTTAAAATGTTGAATGTTATGTAGAACAGTATTTTATTTACATTCTACTATATTAAAAGTTGCATTTCTAGCAAATGTAAATTGTTATAAATACAGTGAATAAACCAAATACTAAACCCATGACATATTTGTAATTGAGGATTCCCTAACACCTAAAAATATGGTAATTTTAAGTTAAAAGTAAAGCCAGTTAAATCAAAAAAACTAATACTGAAAAAACATACCACAATTCAATTATTAGAAACACTGTAAAAGTCAATCAAGTTAGTCCAGATGTAACAATGTATTACAAGAAATCTTTCAAGAAAAGGCACACATTGTTAATGATAAAAGTTCCACAGTAAAGTCGTATATAACAGAAATGACTTGGTTTGAGCAATGGTTGGGATCTGATTATATATATACTGACTGAACAGATTTTCCCCACCCAAAGTATAAAACTGAAAATAATAATGGTAAACTCCAGGTGTGATCGGTGTGATGAAGTGATGTGCATGTTTGATTTGATGTGTCAATTAAACTAAGGATTCTAAACTTTCAGCTGCATTTCCATCAGGTAAAGCTGAGCCATTACTGTCCATTGATGCTGAAGGGTTTTCTTCTTGTCTTGTGCTGACAAGGCTGAGAATAGCTTTGTACAGAAACTGGTACTGTTCCTGGAGAAGAAAAGAGGATACACTCAGGAGGCTGGCAGAAAGAGTTCTCTCGTGACACTGTTGCTCAGTATTAATTAACAGCTGATGTGTCACTCTGTTAATGTACTCTGCTCCACAATTTACTGTGTTACTTAGCAGCCTGATTATTTCTGACTAATGGCTCCCCCTGCACACAATGTAAAGCACAACATTAGGGAACCAGCACAGGTAGGGGAGAAAGCCGTATTTTAAGAGAAATATTATATGCTGAATCTGATCCTTGTTAAAGTCAATTGCAAATTTGGGGACAGGATTAGAGTTACTGTTTGTCTGTTCGCTTTTTTCTCATTTTTTGTCATCTGAATTCTTTCCAGGAAGATTTCTTTTTCTACAGCACCTCTGGAAGACAGTTTTGATTAATTCATGCAGAAACTAAATGCGAAAAGTTCAGTAATGTTGCCCTAGAATCTAAGCCCTCTAATAATGTCACACATAGGAAAAAAAACCTGCTTACTACTTACAATGTCTGTAAAGATTCCAGGCCTCATCAGATTTATCATCTTTGCTACGTGGTAAACATCCACTGAATTCTCATTTTCCAGCTGATGCATCAGAGTTGTTAATGCACAGAAAGTGCCTGCTGTCACCCCTCCATGCCTTTTTAAAGTAAAACAAAACAAAATAAAACAACCCAAAACTTTAGAAACTGGGTCAGGTTTTTACAGCTGAAGAAAATACAGATTCTGGGGCAAACTGGTAAGAAGAATCTCTGTCACATGATATTTACAATATCTGAAACAGGTCTGCCCAGCACTGGCTTAAAAACACTTTCACAGCACCTGGCTACAACTTCTTAGTCTTTTCTCTACAACCCTCTACTAACCAAGTGCTGAAGGCCTTGGGTCCTTCAGTGTTCCAACATTTTGTTATTTTTTGCCATTATTGAACAGCTGGAGAAGGGTAAAGTGCTTCTCTAAGCAGTTAGCTCTTTCAGTTAAAGGCAATGAAGTCTTAATTAATGAAGTATGATAAAATAAAAATATTTCTCTTGTTGATGCAGCTGGAATAGAAGCATCACCACTACTGTTAAGTGCAGACTTTGTGTCCTGTTTCAGCAGCTTCTGCTCAGTGAAAGGATGGTTCTACAGAAAAACATCAAAACAAACAGAAAAGTGCAGTTCTTACTCATCATGTACAATCATGGGCCCATCACGGCTGGAAGCTTCCTCTTTGATGATGCTGATCAATTCAAAAGTTTTACTAATGGGACTATCAGGATTTGGCCATTTTGGACACTGGAAATGCCTCACTTCAAGTACATAGTCATCCTAAATGATCAAAAAACAAACAAAATCCCCCATAAATCAACTTTGTAAAAAATTGAGTTTATTCTTTTCCTTCACCTTGTTACAGCTCCAGCCTCCAGATGCAGCACCCCACTGCTGTGGAGGTTGAACTGCTCTATTCCCCATGCCCTCATATTACCTTATATGACATTACTCCATCCATGGATGTTTCTAGGGCATGGATTTTTTATCAGTCATTTACCATCAAAAATGTAACAAAATGTGGGCATTACCTTTAACAAATCAAGTCCTGAGTTATATGTTTATGACAGTGTTACCTGTGTAGCTTCTAAAATGAAGTCTTGGATTATGAGCTTTTCCTCGTTAGACAGACACTTGTGTTCTTCAGCAATCATAGTGACTTTGAAACTCTCACAGTTTATAGGCTCATCTTTGTTTGGCCAGTACACAAATTCATCTTCAGCCTCCAGGAAAAAAAATGGAGTCATAAAAGTAAGTAATGTTGAATTATTAAAATACAAAATCCAACATAATTAATAATGTGTCACATATAAAATCAATATAGCCATCTAGATTTAAATTGAAAAATCAAAGTTTGATTGGGATAACAATGGCAAAGTGGTGGTTTTCAAACACCTCTGTACTGTTCCTGACCAGAAGATCAATGTACCCTGTGGACCTACATGGCAATGAACCTGCAGTGCTGCATTGTGCCACACATCCAGCCTGGCCTTCAGGCTGTGCTGTGCATAGCCCATGGTCATAGCTGGTGTGTTCTAACACATGTGTGGTCTTGGGATTATCTGAAAGTGCAGAAAAAAGTTCTCATGGGAGCATCCTTTCTGTCTGACAGCAGAAATGAAGAGAGATGATTTTCTTAAATAAAGTCCTATAATAGTTTGAATAACCAAAATGGTCAGATGGCTGGGGAATCCTCCTTGCCATGTGTCCTGTCTGCCTGCTGTGTGTGTCTCAGGGAGGTGGGGTGGACTGCAGCTGTGGTGGATGCAGAGCTCAGGGAGGCTGTGGCTGCCTGCTGGGTTGGTACCACTGCTGCCTGCCCAAGCCAGCAGGGCTTCAGTGCCCTTCCTGCAGGAACTGCTGCCAGTGCCCTGTGTGCCCACCCTGCTGGCACTGCTCCCAGCCACTCGTGTTCCCCAAGGGCTTCTTTTACACGTGAGGAATTCTTGGCCACTGGAGCTCCTGGCTCTGCCCAGGTCCTCCCAGTTGATGTCAGACCTCACACTTCTGCCCTTACCTAATAATGGCTAAGGAGCCATATCACAACTAAGAAGTCACGGAGACAAAACTAACTTTGCATAATGGATACTTCTGCTGTTTGCCTCCTTTTATAAATTGTATAGGACTGATTCAATTCAATACTTTTTCATTCCAATCACAATCTGCCTAGACAAGGATTCCTATATTTCTGCTAGAAGACTTGGGGATTTCACACTCAGTTTGGTACTATTAATTTTTAATTGTTTAATTGCAGAATCCAAGATATTTTCTCATATCCTGCACATTTCAAAATGGTAGTACTAATAAAATTCATACATAAACCCATAACAATCAGCCACAAAACTCACCATATTCTGGCTATCAGGAAGCATGACTATTAATTGGGCATTATGGTCCCATATCATTCTCCAGAAATCCTTGATAGTGTGTAGTAAGGGATGCTGAGTAATAATGAATTCATTACTTTGATAATAACCCTGCAAAAAAAAAAATATGGACAGACTCAGAATTGCTGCCCAAGTATTAAGGCTTAAAGGAAGCTTCTAGTGGACCGAGTGAGAACCTAGAAAATACATTGCACACTTGTTCCTTCTTTGGCTTCCTGCAAATATTAGAAAAATATAAAACTTCCACTGAAATATTTTCCATGTGAAAAGAATAGATCCAATTACATTGAAACAATTTTTAAAACTTAAGAAAAGATTGAAAGAAAAAGAGGACAGAACAGATCGGAGGAGACTGATCAGCAAACTCAGAATAAAAACATATTATCCATAATTCCAGAGGAGCTGGCTACCTGAACCAAATCAAAGAATACTTGAAAGATCTGCAAAAATCCAAGCAGTTTCTTAATTTGTACAGATATCTCAAATCAATCTCTTACCATGAAAGAGAGTTCCTATGCAGTAATGCACCTGAAAGATCCTGTACACATACCACAGAGCTTTCCCAACTCTTTCCTGAATGTCCAGGAGGCACTTACTCCTCCCTCTCAGCTTTTGAAGGGGGAAAGAGAAGAAAACCCAGAGAACAAAAAGAAAATGGAAAGCTGATGAAGTATGTATCTTAGGCTATGTCAGTTGTAAAAGCACTGTAAGGTGAGCAGGTAGGAAGACAAACCACATTACAGACATTAAAAAGTAACTTGTTAGTTAACACATTTAGACATTTAGTTCATCTCAAAACATCTTTCCATAAAGCATTTAGTTTTACTAGTTTTTAAAACTATGATGTGATTTCTCTTTCTACAGATTTGTTAAAATGCAGTGCACTTAACCAAACTTAAAACCAGTAATAATGGTAATAGTACTTCCTGGGAGAAATACTCTTTCAGGCAGAGTGAATAATGAAAGAAAGGAGCTTTCAAAGTCAGGATTGTGCCATCCAACTCAGCCAAATGGCAGCTCTGAAAACAGCTGTACATTGTTTTTCATCAATATATTAACTGACTTACCATAATATAGGAAGCATTGATGTAGTCTGTACCTTCACCAGACAGTGATGAGATACCCACTCTAGATCGTTCCACTGTAAAAAAAGGTATGAATTCATAAGTATGTTGCAATGACTCTTCTAATATTATAGCAATTATCTCACATCTCACAGTAATGATAACACTGAGCTCCATCAATTGGGATAAAGTGCTATCCAGCCATCTATTTTGTGTTTCTTTGCAAATCTTAATTCACTTCTTCACTATAAGTACTTTACAGAACATTGCTCCAAACCAATGCAGATGTCTTGAGTTCTTGTTGAGGATTTTCACAAGCTTACCAGGAATGATAGCTGAGGTTCGGTTCTTTTCTCTGTTACACTGTTTGAGTGCAGTTGAATAATCACACTGCTGTGTGTTAGACTGGCTCAGTAACTGAAACAATGAAGTTAAAAAACAGTCAGGTAACTGTAGAAAAGACACATTAAACAGAAGGGTGCATATATTGCAGGTTTGCTGTCTCTCTTTACTTGCAAAGATATCATTATTGATCTAGGGTTCAAGAATAATTTGAACTGCTAAGAACAGTGAAGAAAAGATACTCTGGTGACTTGCTAAATAGTTTAGACAGATAACTAAATAACTAAAGTTAAGTCTGTCATCTAGCCAGCCCTATGTACTGAGGGGAGCACACTGATTCATCAGTATAGCTCATGAGATATCTGCCAGAATGGTATCTTTCCAGACTGCTGTTCTACCTTTGAGATCTTCCTGCAAAGGCATGTAGTTAAATTTCCCAATATCTACTTACTATCCTATTTCTCATTATCTCTATTTTGTGGATTTTTTGGTGGATTCCTTGTTTAAGAGTATGCCAATAATTCTTCCACAACTGACTGCATTAATTAGTTAAATTTCATTTAGGTTCAAAAGTTAAATTTTAGGTAGAGAAAGCTGATAAAAGTTGTGTTGAGATACCGACAAACAAACCTAAAGATTTTCACACTATGATCTCTGAGAGCTCACCTTGAATTGTTTCTCCAGCCTGGTCTTTCCTGTTGGTCCAGGTATCAAGAGAGCATTAACATAGGCATGAATGTGAGTCTCAAGGACCTCTGTTTCCTTACTGAGTATCGCTTCCACCAGCGCATCGTGAATGAAGATGTATTGCTCCTAGGAAAACACAACCAAACAGCTGAGCTCCCATGGTTCTCAGATTCCCCTGGATACCTCTGGGTAAGCTGCCACTTCGAATGTGGTCAGTATTTTTTCACAGGGTTTTCTCAAAAGTGATCCTCTACAGTGAAGGCTGTCCCTCTGCAGCCACAGTGCACATTTACAAGCACAACTGACAATTACACTTGCAATACATACACACACACACACACACACACACATATATATATATATGATATAATACCAAATCCTTACTACCTGTGATGTCTCACGTTAACAAAATAGTTAAAAATGCAAGCACGGCCCTGAGTCAAATTTTCAAGCAAGTCCTGCCCCTAGTTCCTGCTGCTATCCTTTATTTTCTCTCTCACATCCTTTGGAACAAGCATCCTAGCTGTTGATTAACCTTTTTTTTGGTATTGAAAGGCACTGGGGAATCTAACCACCTGTTCTTGAAACCTGAAATAGACTTTCAAATGCCCTGCTGTTGCCCTTATTGTTTGCTCTTGGTCTTTCAATATTCTATATAAAATCTTCAGTTGAAAGCATCTATATATAATTTTCTGTCTGAAACAGCTTTCCCCCCATATTTTATTGCCTAATATAAACTGTTTGATGAGGTTCAGTGAAGATCTGAATGCCTGACAATGGTGCTTCCTCAAAAAGCTCTGTGACAAAAACACAAGTCCTGCCAAGAAAGCACTACTGTGGGAAGCATGATTTATACAGGCTTCCTTCTGAGTCCTCCTTAATAAACAGACAAGAGCCCATGGAAAGGTAATTTCTAGTGCACTGCTCTAAGTGTGCCTAAAAAGATGTCTTTATAAAACCAAGGGAAACAAAAGGGAAAATCCAGCATGTGACTATCTGTCTGTCTGTCTGGTGCTGTCAAAAAGAGGATTGCATTACCTCTCCTCCTGCAAACAGAAATAGTTTGTAATAGTCTCATGCTATTTATATTTTATTCTTACCTCAGTCTGTACCAAGTAGTTCCTTTGGGTTCGTATGTGTTTTAAGAATCCAAATATGTTGACTGTCCCTTCATGCTGAATTTGCTGCAGCATGCTGTCTAACACTATGTATGTGCCTGTCCTTCCAACACCAGCACTATAAAATAAAAAAATAGTCCTGAGCCTGAAGCAAAACACTAATGGAAAGAACTGTTCCATGCACATAGTTTTTCCAACAAACTTCTGCATAGGGAAGATTTCCCTCCACAAATGAATTTATTACATGATACACTTTGCTAAAGGTTCAAGGCTGATAGTAATCTTTTTCTTTGTGAAAGAATAGACCTAAAGTTAATTTTCTCAAATGATTTTTAAACTGTTGGTTGAAATAGAACTAAGGGGTTTCCTGCAAGTCTGCAGTTTTCAGGCTTCTGATATTCCTTAGGCTACTTTGCCAAGTATGTCTAGAAAACATGGTATATGCCAGCATTTGGGCACAGTTAATGTGTTCAAATTCTTCTATGCTGAAACCCCACTTTAAAACAAAAGTTGCATTATGCAACCCACTACAGTATAGGAAATTACAAAGATGAACTCGAGGAAATGGCAGAACTGTTGAGAGTATATCTGCAAAAGAAAAAGGCTTAGTGCTCTTTAGACAAAGTTAAGATGGCAAGCAATTGTTGAAAACCTTTTTAAAAATAGAAAATGGATAAGAAAGGGTTAATCAACTCATTCCTGTTATGAACTCTGATTAATGGAGTATAAAACCAGCTGTATCATAAAATTAAAGAAAACCTTTTTGTTTTATAAAATATCTGGGTAGGAAGTACAAGGTCAAGAGGTCAGTTTTTGTTATCTAGTCATACATGGGAAACAGTCAGTTGTAATTCCTCTCTAATATATGAAGGAACATTATGTATACTGTACATGTAACTTGAGAGCTGCACTGTGCTGGGTCTGCATGCTCCCCTATGGGCAGATCCAGCTCAGTCCATACATGCTAATTCAGTCATCTCATTTCTGCCACAGACAGGGCACAGAGCATAGGTAGTGTGACCTCAGATTGCTGTAATTAACTGTCTAAATAAATATGATATGAAACTCAAGGGTCCAGGTTGTTAATACCCTGTTAGGCACAAAGAAGTACAAGGATTACCAGACACCATCTGCACTTGTTATGAAAGACAAAACATGAAAAGTAACAAATAAAAATAGCTAAAATAAGTTTCATGGATCTCATCATTTGTGTCTTCCATACAGCCTGTAAATATAAATAAAAGTTACATTTCAAACATGAGATGATTCCTTTGAAATTCCTCAGTGTGTGGGGTCAGGTTAGCTAAAAACTGTACAAAATTGCCTACAGATAGAGGTGAGTTATACCTATGACCCAAGGGAGAGGTCTGACTGAAGCCACACAACTTACCACTGTTCACTTTTTAAAAACTCTATTTAACTGACTCCTAATGTATTGCCGACATCTCAGCAATCTCAGACTTGACATTTTGAATATCCCAAGAACATCCTTCCCAAGGCAGGATGTAAATAGCAGCAGAACAACAAGATATGGAATTTTCATTTTCCAAGCTAAAAACAGACGTCAGTCAGATTAGGTCATCCCGCAAATAAAACATCTTCATTTGCAGCATTTGTGAGGGGACTTTACCTGTTGGCTTTCTCAGAGTCAGCTCCAGAAGGACAGAATTCATGAGGAGGTTCTCTTTCCAAATGTTCCATCAAAGGTGAGGTACTACAGTGGAAAACCAGAACCTGCTTATATATTTTACAATAACCCGGTCCTTCATGGGCATTGTGAAGTCACTCCAGGCCCTAGAAGCCCTTTTTACCGATTCTCCCTGAGCTGCCAGTTTGAGTGAGCACTGACAGGACACCTGCCTGCACACTGCGGCACATGCAGACCTCAGCCCTTCCCCAGAACGCTCCTCCACTGCAAGGGACTGCTGCAGCCCAGAGAATGTTAAAAACAGCACAGTTGTAGGTCAGCCAGGAACAGAGTGAGTCTTCTCTTGTGCACAGAGCTCCTCTTAGGATTACAGAGTATCCCTGCACCAAAGAAAGCATGAGCCAAAAGCATCCTAACAATATATTTGCAGAATATATTGTCCCCGCACAGGTATCTGGTAAGCTCATAGCATTCAAGGCAGCAGTACAGAAATGTGAAAAAACAGAAGTGAAAAAAAAAAAAAGAAAAAAGAAGAACATAGTGCAGAGCAGCATCATCTTGTTTATGGAGATTTACAGATTTACAGAAGTGGCACAACTGATTACCTGGCCTCATGAAGGAGAGAAATATCAGATAAGAATATCAGCTAAGACGTTAATCCTACTCCATCAGGAATCGTTAAACGCAGGAGTGAAATTTTGCTTAACCCACCACTGAAAACCTCTTTTTTTCTGCAAAACAAAAGTGGAGTGAACCTTACAGCACTAAAAAGCACACCTGCAATGAACCACAACGGGCCCCACAGCGTGGCACTTCGCATGCGACGCCTTCCGCACGAAGGTGAGGACGGGCAGCGTGTATTCTGGAACACCCATGTCAGGCCACTGGGTATAATGGTACTGAGTCACTAGGCGTCCACTGGACCTCCCTTTCTGGGAGCCCTGCAACAAAAACAATATTCCACATGTAAGCAGCCCACATGTTCCTTTATTTTATTGCCATACCTGATAGTTGTTGAACTAGTGCTGTCCCTGTTTAGTTCATGCATGCCATCTGGCTCTGAATATTCCAGCCTTCACAGAGGAGGGGAAGGGCCAGTGCTTCTGTCTCACCAGAAAAATGACCTGACACTGTCTCTTAGAAAGCCATAGAGAAAGATTAAGAGCAAATCACAGCTGCTCCCAAGAGCCACCAGCTCTTCCTGCCACTCTGCTCCTCTGTTGAGTGAACAGAAAGAGCAGGATTCATCTCACGCAGCTTTAGTGACCTACAAGGTAAGCAGCCTTGTGTAGGCTGCTTTTCTAAGCTCCCTTCCTCCATGGCAATTCAGAGGCAGGGGTGCCTTCAGAAAGCAGGCCATCTCATTCAAAGATTGGATCCTAAAATAGGCAGAATAAATTAATTGATAGTAAATGCTGAATGTTATGTATTAATTATGCAGGGAGGGTGAGAGACTAGATGTCTCAGACACTTATGTGGCTGGAATAAATTAAGTTTTTGGAATTCTCCTCCAAGTAACTAACATCACCCTGCTGAGCTGAGATCATGCAGATTCTGGTTACAATAAAACAAAGTGTATATTCACCTGTCTTTAAAAAAGAAAAATGGAGAGCTGAAGGGGATAATTTAACTCATGCCACATTTTCTTCAAGTTGCTCTCTTTCTGAAAATGATTCATCCTGCTACCCAGGCAAGCAAAGTCCACATCAGCTCTCCAATGTGATCACTGCTTTTTACAGTTTTCTGAGTTTGTTCGTCTGGTCAAATTAACTGAAGTTGAAAAGCGTCTTGGCTGGCTGAGATCTATAGGATTAGGCTTTACATATACAGCAGAAAACAGTTGTCAACTGCCTTAAAAATATTCTGAGCATCTTTTAACCTTTCCTTTTGCCCACCTTTGTTTTCAGGATGCCACAAACCTTTTTGATCTTGGTGTTTCTAAGAGTAAAATTCCTCACAGTGTAATAGGCAAGTACATGAACACTCTTCTGAGTAACCAAGAAGTTCCCATATTCTTCACTACCTTCGGCAGGCCAGTACTGGTCACATTTTCTCTGTTAGAAAGAAATTTTCTCTGTTAGAAAACTTCTCTATAAATAATAGAGAAAAAAAGGCTTAAAATATTAAACTAGTAAGCTGAAATGCTCAAATTTAAGAGCAGAGTAAAGCACAAAACTGCACAGGGACTGTCAATATACCCAGTTTATAACAGACATGATCTTCTGTGCAGGAAAAGAAACAACAATTATTTTGTGCTGTAGAGAGATGGCTGTGCAAAGATGCTCTTTATTTGGAATACTCAAAAAAAAGGAGGTTAAATCATACTATCAGAGTTAAAAGGATCTGATATTGTGGAACTTCCATTCTGTAGACTCTAAAAAGAAAATAACATGATCTATAGGAAAAATAGGAATACATCCAAGTCAGTAGAGCTGTATATGGCTTCTGATTAGTTTATAGTATGGGCAGAGTATATTTATATCTGGTATTGAGAGTAAGAGTGAGCCTGTGTATGGCTAGAATATACAGCAGAGAGCTGTGATACGTCCAACCTTTTGGCTGAGTAGCCACATAGCCTTCTCTATGAGAATTAAAAGAGTGCTTGTTTATAGCATGGTGCTGCAAATGAAGTGGTACTCTCAGGGTAGCCCTCATCTGCAATTGCTGTGTCTGTATCATCTGAGAGACGCTTTATAGGCTGTATGACAAGATTTACATTCATTTTAGGCATTGCTGCCAGCGTGTGGCAAGTGTGATGCAATGTCTCCTCACGTGAGCCCAGGGTAGAAGTGTACTCCCACCACATAATCAGAGAAACACACACCCTGGGATGGATGGGACCTTGTGTTGTCTCACTGGACAAATGTGTGTCTAGGTATTGGAAAGGAACTGTGAGTACCATGGGATGCTAACAGGGAGCAGACAGTGAATAACCAGAAAATTTCACTATGTTCTTCTCCCTTCCAGGGTCCAAGGCAACCCTGACAAAGAGCATGATGGCAAGCAGATAAGAAGATTGGTAGCAGAACATGGCACAAGGTCCACAGTCTGCCTACTTGTATTATATACAAGTAGTCTTTTCTTCTGTGTAAGATTTTTTTTTTTTGGTGTCGTTAGAACATGGTATTTTCAAGATTTATTGAATATTTTCTTACTACAAATCCTCAACTGTATACTGCTGTAGCCAATCGTAGTACAAGCAACTACTACAAACTATTGCATTTTGCTCAATAAATAACTAAACCAGATTTTTAAAAGAAAGACAGGAGTTTGCTACAGGTAGATCTACCAACATCAGAGGAATTAAAATCAGACGATGGTACTCATACCCTTCCTTTCTCAATGAGATTAGTTATCATCACAATAACTTCCACGTTATGTTCCCAAATCATTCTCCAGAAGTCTTCTGCTGTTGATTTTAGTGGCCCTTGAGCTGCAATGTAGGCTTTTGGCTTGTTGTAGCCCTAAATTGAAATATAAGAAATGACATTTGTCAAATTGCTGTTCATAAGCAATTAATAAATAAATAAAAGGAGTTTGGGAGGTGTACATGACATTTTATGTACTTATTTTTAAAGATTCTGAAAAGCTTTTAAGCTCTTTTAAATTTTTAACTATCAAAATTGCAGAAAACCTGTGGTATCAGATGAGATATAACTGTTATGTCAATGTTTATCACTCCAACAAACAGAGTATGTATGTTCCAATGTCTGTGCTCAGGCAGAACATTGCCATGATAGTGATTATGAGACACACAGACATGGGTTACAAAAGTGGTTTAAAAAATGAATCATGATCATTCACATGTAAATAACTATGTAATGAAAACTGGTAATGGTACCTTGGTGAGGCTCTGAGCCAAATGGCATCTTCCTCTCATGAGATTACCTCCCATGAGAGAACTATCTACTCAGATGAGACATACTTCTAAAATGACCCAGATGTAATAGGAAATTTTTTCTTTAAAAATGCCCCTCATTAAGCTGCAGCTGCTACAATATCAAGACGGATTCAAGAAAGAATTGGCATTTTACCTTTGCTTTAACTTCACAGACTTAACTTAGGCCACAAAAGGGTTTTTAACACAATCTGTAGTATTGTGATAATTCTTTTGAATTAAACCTATTCATCTCCATACATATTTTTTTTACAGAAAAGGCTGACAGATCAATAGGCCAATGTTTAGAAAAAGGCACTTACATCGACGTAGTTGGCATTAATGTAATCAGTCAGTTTTCCATCCTTTTCAGCAAGCTGTGCTAATTTAACCCTAGTATGATCATCTGCAGTAAAACAAGGGAGAAAATAAGCAGTTTTGGGTAAGAATTATATTCTTTCTCATAAAAATAATGAAATTTATTTTACAATACATAAGGCAAATACAGTAACAATCTGCAAACAATATGCAAACATCCTCTCCTTAGGTGTGAATCAGACTCAAAATTCTAATTTGCAGAAAAATAAAGAAATTAATCCAAAGTTTAAAGGGATTCAGATCCTAGTGGCCTGAACAGCAGCACCTGGGATCATTTTAGTCACTATGGCATATTTCCCCTACAGCCTCAGCTGCTGCTTGTAAAAGTGTATAGGTCTTCCCTAAGTCCTGTGTCACGACTGCCAAATCTGCACAGTGGGATGTTTCAAAATGACAGCAGGCACCAGTGCTGAGGAACTTTAATTCCAAGCTAAAAGAGTGGGCTCTGGAGAGCAATGGGACTTTGAAAACGCTGGCCATCTGAAGAGTCAGCAGTGACTACATCAGGGTGAGCTCAAGTGTTCTGTAGCCTGCTCTGATTGTAAGAACTACACTTGAGTCACTTGCAGAGGACAATTCTTGCTACTTCAGCTGCCCTAAGCTGCTTCTGCACTACTCTTTATTAAAACAGCCCCTGGGCTAGCACCTTCTGTATGATCAGGTACAAACACAGTGGCAGAGGAAAATCCCTCAGTTTTTGTCCCTTTAGAGACATCTTTAGCCAGGAGGACTGGCATTTCTTGTTGCTGGTTTACACTGTCTTCTGCCAGACAGCTGACTGTCACATTTTTCATTAAGCTTTAGTGATGCTGAATGCTGAAGAAGATATATTTAATTTAGAGCTTTCTTGTAATAAGAACAAAATCAAAATGCTATAGAGAGTTAGAAAATAAAGTATTAAGCCACCAAATGATCAAAAAACCAGAGGCAACAGCTTGAAAGAGAGATTAACAAAACTGAATAGATGTGTTTCAGAGAAGAAAAATCTGGGAGAGTGAAACAATGGGGAAGCAAGTGTACTGGCTAATGAAGCTGTTGTATTACGTTGTTGCCAGGCACAATACAACATAAACCCAGAACAGTTATGTTTATATAGGATAGTAAATATATCAAGGGATTTTGAAGCTCATAGAGACAATAAATCACCATTATTCTAAATGAAATATGGATTAGTTTTGACAATCAAAGCTTCTTTGGCTTTCTAATGGCATTAGAACAAAATCTCCCAACTCCCTTTGGGTCATGGCAGAAGACACCAAGATATCTTGCTAACATGTTCTCACCAAAGCAGCAGAATGTCAGAGGACTAACTTGAAAAAACGTGAAATCTGGTGCTAACTCCTCTCCATGGAGCACTTTGCTGAACAGTAGCTGGAGCTTTCAGTGTAGAAGTATTTTTGCTCCTGCTAATACCATATAAATCTATACTTGTTTGTAATTATTTCTTACACAAAACAACGAGTGATGCCTTTACTTACAAGCAACAATGTTTATGTATCGATTCTTATTCTTGTTGTCAGGATGATTAGAGCTGTCTGATGTAATACCTAGATCTACAGTACAGCTCTGGATTTCCTGAAAACAAAAAGTATGTCCTACTTTAGTAACTATTAAGGAACATAAAATGTCTTTAAATACAGTAAGTAAGCACGAAAAGAACCACAACCTTATACCCAATTATCTATGATATTTTACAACTACTTCATTGCTAAAAAAAAATGCAGTGAAATAATTCCTTACCTGGTAAAACTCTTTCAGTGTCTAATGAGGGAATGAATGCAAAAAAAGTAAAAAAAATCAAATTCCACAGCACAGAACAAATGGATAAGTGTTTATATAAATTACAATTACTATATGGAAAACAGTTATGGTCATGCAATATATCCATAATAACAACAAAACTGAATATTTTGACATAACTTCTAAAGGAAACGAGGCAATTTCCCCAGTTAAAATGCTGGCATCTCTTTTCCTGTATTTATCTTTAATATTAGACCTTAGGCCAGTGAAAGCTTGTACATATGAGCAACATCACAGACTTCAGCCAGATTATCTATATATTTAACAGTTCACTGGAATTTTTGTGCATCCTTATAAATGCATTAGTTTCTCTGGGGAATGCTTTTGCTCTCTTTGCATTCAGCTGCCAAAGCTCCACTGCAGCAGGGCTGTGTGCTGGGTTCAGCCAGCCTCACAGCACTCTGGGCAAAGTCAGAGTTACAGCCCTCACCCAGGCTGCCAGTGGTTTCACAGTGAAGCCAACAATTTTATAAAGAGAGAGACAGACTTGACAAGACAAAGGCTGTAAGACTCACAAAATTAACTCATTTTATTGATTACTCTGGCTGACAGGAAACTCAAGCATTTATAAGGTCCACACTTTTAAATAACAAACACATTGCCCTCACTAAAAGTACTAATTGATGTTTCCCAACACTTTTTAGAATTCATTTTAATGTCAATCGCCTTAATCTACTTAAATATATTTATGAAAAGTGCTTGTCAGTCTAGAAATTAGATTTTAAATGAGTTATTTTGTAGTAACATAAAAATAACTTGTTACTCCCCCCCAAAAATCAGAACCACCCTTGTACTCTTCAAATGTATGCTGACTCTGCAAAGACAATTACTATATTTCAGTTTTCCCCCAATCTTCTAAGTTCTCTGTCAGTAGAGAAAAGAACTGAACACTACTTCTGGGGTAGTCCATAAAGCCAAAAAAGATCTCCAAGAAATGATGAGGACACTAATTTTTTTTGGTAATAATTAAAACTAGCATGAAATATTTCAGATGGTGCAGCTGTAGTTCAGTGACATGCACTATATTTGGTCTTTAGATTGCTGCCATAATTTAGGAAAAGTAAAATAGTAGAAAAAGATCAATTTAGAATGAACAATCTGATTTCTGTATTGCTGGACTCACTAAAGGTGATAGAACTTTGTATCCCTGGTATTTACATACAGTCCTTCAACATCTGCTCTTATTAATAGCTGGTCAAGCTGGAGCCCAGTCCCACCAGTGCTTATGCACATGTGTAGTATATGAATATGAACTGGACATTCACAAGTATTTACAAATTTGGTCCCACAGTCAAATGGATATTCTAAATGTTAAATGAAGAAGAAATGCTGATGAAGGTTATGTGAAGGACATGGAATTTTTGATCCATTAGATCACAATACATTGGGGCCAGGGAAACAAAAGCAAAACCTAAAGATGCAAAACTCTGAATTTTTACTTTCATTATTGTTTCTGAAACAGGAATATTACAATCATATTTTAAATTAATATAGATCTGTTAAAATACTTGTTTCCATCCCAACAGACTGATTTTGTTAGAAATCTCTTGTAAAAATTGCTAATGGCACAACATGGTATTTGGGGTTTTAACAAATGTTAAAGTCACAACAAATACGTGATTTAAGTTAGAAAATAGCTGTATTTAAATTGATTGCAATACACGAGTGTGAAAAACAATGAAGATCATTAGTTACATATGGTATAGTAACATTATATGATTAGAGCATATGTTTCAACATTTTGAAATACCTCTTATGAACCATATACTTTAGGAAAGGAACTGTAAAACTTTCACTACCACATATGAAGACTACATTAGCTCCCCTGTTAATCAGAAGTCTTGCCACGTGTACTCATTATTACTTCCATTTTATTTTCTCTGTAAATGGAACAAGCAAATGTGGGTAGCTTCTGCAAAATTCAATTGTCATTAGTATTGGAAAAGCTTTAGATCTATCACTGTATCTGATAAACCATATACATTGCACTATCTTTACATAGTTTATTCACACAGATATTCAGTATTTTATCACAATAATAAACATTCCCATTTGTATTCTAGTCCTGTAAGCTTTCAGGAATCTCCCTAGACTTTATGAATAAACTCCATACTGGGCTCAAAGCACTCACATTTACATGCATTCATGAAATTGGTGCCCAAGTCAGAATGTAATGTCCCCAACTTTGTTTGCAGGTATTTAGACTTAACATTATTTGTACATGCTAAGAAAAAGATGACATCATAGAGCCATACCTCAAATTCTTCAGAAAAACCATTACTTGCATGTAAATCTGCAACATGTTTTGGAAAATGCTTTATTGGAATTGCTCCAACATCATCTTAGGGGTGGGAAAAGACAAGAAATATATTTATGTAGAATATAAAGCCAGTAATATATAATGAAGTTTATATGTAGGCAATCCACAAAACATCCTGAAATAAAATTCTTGGTGTGAACTTTGGATATACAACTCCCCCAAAAATACAAAGTTCTTTGATGCCATTAAAATCTCTAAAATAGTTATCTAACACTTGTACATTTCTAAATTATTACTTAGAAAGAAGATAAAGAAAATGCCTTGCTAGGTCTTGCTCTGTCTGTAAGCCCCCCAAATCAAGGTGCTGATTCTGCAAGATGCTGAGCTTGTCTGTAAATAGAAGAATGCATAAAATTCCCTGTAAAGCCAAGGAGAAATGGGAGGATTAGCTCTTTGCTACAAGATGTTCAAAGGGAGGGACCAGAGCTCTGAAGAATACTGATAAAGTAGGAATGATTAGGCAGAGTTGTCGGGGTGCTCCACGCTGATTTGTGTTGCACTGGAACTTGGATCCAGCACACGGACGAGCCACATAGTCCCAAGCCTACTGAATTTAAGCAGCATTATGCCAGTAGTTTCATATTAACTGACAGTTCCATGTTTGTGTTGGCATCCAAAAGAAACAGTAATTAATTTTTTTACTGCATTAGTGACTATCTTCCATATGGAATTTTGTCCCAGCTCTCCCTGTGATTCTATGATTATTGATAATAATCTTATGTCTGATAACGGCAGTACTGACCACGGATTTTCCCATCAGGCTTCACACTTCACGTTTTAAATGAAAGATTTATGTTTAAGACTTTTTGGCTACCCACAAAGAAAAAATCTATACTCTTGAGGAATAAATGTGATTAATGTAACATCTCCATTTTACTTTAGACAAATACAAAAAACTGCTTGAGTAGAATATGCATCAGGAATCACATCAAAAACCTTTGGGACTTCTAATCTTCTCTTTACTGCAAATATGCTGTGTAAACAAAGTCATCTGTTTGCTAATTATCTGCTAAAAGATGACATTATTTCACTTAGTTTTGGTTCTGAAGAATAATTTTCTTTTTTTTTTTTTGAAGCCTTTCATGGTTTAAAAATATGTTTATTTTTCACAATCTGTAATTTCATCACAATTTCATATGTGAACAAAACGTCAGAAACATTGAACAAGGACCTGTTATTCACATCAACAGATGTTCAGCATTTAGCCCACCTAATAATTTTAGCTTTCAGTTACCAAGAATTTGTTGATTTGTACTATGATCCATCTGGTCTTCCACTTACATGACTGGATCTGAATATAAAAAGTGAATTTATCCAGTCAAGCCTAAGAGAAGCTGAACAAATGTGTAACCCAATCTTCACACTTTGGAGATGAAACCTGGCATGGAGTGTTTATCCTAATGATATGCAAACACAAAACCAGAAGGGAAGGCAAATGACTCAAAGAATGAGTACAATAACGGAGAAGAAGATCTGAGGTTTTGCTTCTTTGCCTGTGCAAATCTCCCAATTCAATCACTTCTGAATCCAGGAACGTATTTTATATCTGGGTGGCAGCTATCACTTCAAACTACTTAAGAGTTTTATAGTGGATCTGAATACTACCCTGTAATTCATTATTACTTGAATGCATCTTTCAATTGTGCTGTGAAGTGCCATGGCATTTTCTGTGAGTAACTGCAGATCTCCTATCTCTGCCAATGAAACTCTATGGAAGGAAAACTAAATATATAATCAGATCTGTGGAATGTGCTTTTGGTCACAGCCATAAGAATTAAACTCAGCAGTTGCAAAACACTCTTCCTGCCCTACACTCTCTTCTTGTAATTAGATGCAACTGTGGAAACACTTATTCAATAGAAAACACAATAACTGTTCACTTGACATCTGTTGCATGCAAAACAAAATTATTTCCTCAGTGCTTGCAGTTTTTTCCATAAAATATTTTGTGTATCTTCAGTGGCTTAGAAAAAGTTTTCTCTCTAATATTTATTACCATTTCAGAAGGAAAACCTCCAGCTTCAAAACACGTATTTTAGGCACTCAGAATAACTGTAAGTGCAATTATGACAATGGAAAACATTTTCCCCATGAAGTGAGCTGGTCAGGAAAAATTGTAAGAAAATTATACAGTTGTAGTGCAATATAATTAATGATGGAGAGTTAAAGCAGAGATTTCCTACAATGATTGCTGCTTGACATTCATATATAATCATGTTTTCTGAAATCAAGCCATATCTCTGCTTTTCAATCACTTAGTAAAAGGTTATTCATCTCCTAACAACAGCAATCCATACAAGATGCATGTGAAGATGTCTACAATTCAGTTACAATGGAAGCCTAATGTTTAGGATTTATTTAATTAAATGTGTTTATTTGTTATTCACACAAAGGCTGATTTTCTTCCTTTAGTCATTCCATGGAAATCCATCTCCTAGAGTAAGCACAGTTTACAAAAACATTACTTGTGGAAAAACATATCCTTTCTCGTAGGTGAGAATTTGTCTTAGGATCTGCTTCAGAATTAATCTATTTAGGGTTCAAAGAGATGAATGAAATTAATCTCCTTCATTCTACACGGACTGAAAAAGCTGGGAGGCTGCCTCCGATCCTCTGATACTCTTTGAAGAAAGAAAGGAAACAGTTTCTCCAAATAAATGTGGTGGATATAGAACCAGAAGATGCTAATAATATTCTGAACTTCTTTACTATTTTCATGAGAGGTTCATAGAACTTTACCATAGTAATTATGCCAGTAAAATACATAAGTGTAAGAACATGCTGTAATTACAAGTGAAATGCAGACAGATAAGGCAAATCCTCATCCTGCTGGTAAAAAGAATAGGACATGTTCTATAGACAGGTGACAAATCCAATTAAAGGCAGAAATACAACAGAATATGTGGCTGGTGTAATCCTCTAGAGCTATTTGGTGTAGCTCAGATGGCTACATGAGCAGCCACTCTAGTGAGGCTACACTTCAAAGGCACAGAATATCCTTGAGGCAAATCTGTAAACTGAGGGTATTTATCTTCTGAGTTACCTACAGAAGAGACTATTAATAACACAAGTCTGCCAATGTCAAGTGTACCTGTTTACACAGATTTGTACAAGAGGTTACAAATCTCTGTTTTCCAGATGTTATAGCACATGAAGAATTCATATTGACACATATAAAGCAGCATCTTCCAACAGCTAACACGAATCCACAGAACAGTTGCCAGAAATACCTGAGACTGGGAAGATTGGAGCTGGGGGAGCAGATATCACTCGAGGTGATGTATTATCTTCTAAATAAAAATGAGCGGTCTGGAAACACTTCCTAGAGAGGAATAAATATAAAAACAAAATTGAAAAAAAAAGAAAAAAAAAAAAGAAAAAAAAAAACAAAACCAAAAAGAAAAAAGAAACCAACCAATCCCCACCAAAACATTACCTGAGATGATTTGGAATTCTGGCATTATTGAGTCAGAAAGAAAAATCACGGTTTTGAAAACCAATTTTCACGGAGTGTCAAATACTACTGCTATAATGTAAATACTCCCCCAGCACATCACCAAATTATGCACACAACATATGAAGATACTACATTACCTCAGCATAATACATAGTTCAAGCATCTTTACCTATACCAGAAGCAGAAGGTAGAGCACACATCAGACATAGTGACAGCTGAAAGAGAAACTCTGCATCAGGAGCTACTGTAGAGGCTGCACAACTCTGAGCACAAAAAAAGCCACTGTCTTCCTCACTTATCCAAATTCACTTAAATAATTACTGTTCCCTTTCATGCCAGGATGCAAGGCTGAAGATGGAGCAGTGTACGAGATCAGTTCTGGTAATTCATCGATAGAGGCTACTGCAGACACGGAAATGCAATAAAAGACAAGGCACCCTGGAACAGCCAAAGAGTGGCTCTAGAAGCACTGTGATGGGGGATAAATGATTTTTCATAATGTAATTACAAAGCCTTAACCAAGGAGGACTTCCCAAAGTTGACAGACAGAAACAGGGGGATTTCTAGCTCCAGGAGATGCCAGCTTTGTTGCAAAAATATTGAAGCATGAATACAAATGTAACCAACCTTAACTATGACCCACAATGTTATTTGTATCTGTGCTGTAATCCAGATGTGAAGATAATAGGAATAGCATCTGTTAAGAATCCAAGCTATTCAAAGGAATGAATAACCAACTGCTGCTGTAAGCATTGCAAAGTCTCTTTAATTAAAAAATCTCCATATGATTAGACATTCTAATAACAATCTTAACTTTGGGTCACTTAATCTCTCTGAAATATTATTCACTAATCATTAAATTTAAAAAGAAATATATGCATCATGAAGATACTAATCTCATTTTATATTTATAAGATTCAGCTTCTTCAAAGCTGGTGGCTGAAGCTATTGTATGATTGTTTGTTACTTTGTGTAATCACTGTTATTTTAAATTCTGTACTATTCCCATATCACTGCAGTCATATCACTTTGGAAGTCTGGCCCTGCCTGCTGGGCACAGCAAATGCTGTATTGTGTTTATTAAAAACTGCACCAACCAAACATGCCAAGCAGCCTGATGCTAAAGCTCCAAACCCAAGAACTGTCCTTCCCCCAAACATCTACTGCTTGTGAACAACCATCATATGTAAGGTTTATGGACTAACATTGTCACCTATTTGCTTGAGCAAAGATTGAGCTATAAAGTATTTAATTAGCATAATGACTTTCACATCTAAAGCTGTACTTAAAATGTCCTCATATTATGCCACACACTCATTATCTCTCACTGAGCCAATGTATTTTTAATCTTTAACAAGTTAATTGTGGCTGAAAATAAATTACACCCTTAGCACATTTGGGAGACATATTCATAATAGTTGACTTAACCTGTAATAAGACTCATAAATAGGCACTCCATCTGCTTCTGCATCAGCACTAAAAGCCTTCATGACTAAACCTAATGTTAATACTCACATCTCGTTAATTATCACTTGTTGTTAATGAAAAAAGTGATGACTATTTCCAACTTCCAGACAAAGGTCCCATCACTCAATAACCTGATTATTTAATTTACACCTTTCATCACAGCATTTAGATCTCCAACCTAAAACTGTAATTTGTAATTTAGACACTGCACTTGTTCAAACACACACTTTATATACGGGGGCAGTGCTAAACCATTGAATTAATTACAGTGTCTCAATCTGCACAGCAGCAGCAACAGCACTTTGGTCTGACAGGAGGGATTCTGGATCTGAATGAACACTTCAGTAGCAACTACCTGGGACCACAAGACTAAGCCTCACATTGCAGGGGACACAGATTTCCCAGCATTTGGGCCCCTGCACCTTGGCTGAGAATGTGTGCTTACCTCTGCCCTGGGGCAGGGACTGCTCAGAGCTTCAGAGCTGTGCTGGGATTGTGCTGAGGCTGGCAAGGAGCCCGGTGCCCTGTGAGCATGGGACTGAGTGAGTGTGTGTGCACCGTTCCTGCCTGGGGACCCGGGAAGGGAGCTCAACTCTGCACGTCACAGGCAGCGCTGAGAGGACGTGTCTGATCTGCTGCTCATGCAGAACGGTCTCAGAGGCATGACTGCTTCTTTCTCTGAGAACCTCAGTGTCTTTTGAGCTCACAGCATTATCTGCCAGTAGATATTCTTATCTACTTATTAGAGTTTTAAAAAATGTTCAGATAATTTAAAGATCCGGTGAAGCCAAAGGATCTTTAAGTGGATCCTCAATGGATGCCAATTTTTAAATTTTTAAATAGTTGCAATTAATTTTTTTGTGTTTCTCAACTGGGATTTTAATTGTCAGATTTTATTAAGACTTTTATGCATGACATGACACACTGTTGAGAAGTTTTTCCTTTATGGATGGGTGAGTGTGGCCTCTGTATATTTAAATCCGGTTTAAGTGTTTCTGCATGTTCAAATTTAATGATCCTCAGAGAGGGTTCTCAACTCTGTTCCCACAAACTTATCACAGGACTCTAGGCATTAGTTCAAACCATGGATAACAAAATGAATGTTCTCTGACAGGTATGTTTTAAATTCTATAGGGTGCTGGAGGAAAATTAAAATTCAAATAACTACTCAGGGTGTTGTCTGTCATCAGGGTGGTAATTTCTGAAGCCTTGCTGTCAGGAAATGTCTAACAGGCTGCATGACAGGTGGCTGGCACTCAGTATGTCTACAGATGCAAATGGACCTGGAAGTGCATTAGCAGTTTGTGGTTCATGTCACTAGAGCTGGTCTTTTACTACGATTCACATATGTTTGTTGAAAAAGAATTTTGAATGGTACAACTCCCACTGATCACTGTTACCATGTTACCATCCTCCAAGCTCTTCTTACAATAAGTATTATAAAAGCTGATCTGCAGAAACAAGAATAATTCAGCAAAATGGTACTAATGAAGCCATCAAGAAAAGAAGAGAGCAATACATTCAGGTATTCCTGCCACATCTCTGCTGCAAGAACTCAGCAGGAAGATACTGAAAGAAATGGATAGATTCTAGATTTGGACAGAAAATTCTCTCTAAAGCTATTAGAAAAAGTCTGTCTGGACAGCAAGGCCACTAAACAGGACAAAGAATCTCCTTGTTTATTCCACTATAATCTTAATCATGCTGAAGAAATGTCTTATCTATGACATTGCTTGAAAATTGCTTGAATTATAAAAGATACACAAAACCACAGTAGTTAAAAATTATGTATTTTCCTACTGGTAATTATTCAATCTTTAGACAATATTGCCATTAGAAGTTTTCATCCCTGTCAGAGAAATAAATAACTATCAAAAAAGATTGAAATTGTGCTTAATGAGATAGTGAAGAGATTGAGGAATTTCCTCAAGTGCTGATTAACAATTTCATTTAAAAAAAAAAACCCAAAACCAAAACCCAAACAACAGATGGTACAGAATTATTTTTCTGATACAAGTCATTAAAGTGAAGAAATAAATAATTTTGCCTTTCTTTAACCTTGAGAGACTGGAACTTGTTGCTCTTGGTAGTTAATTGGTTTTAAACCAAATAACACACCTTTTGCATATTCAAATAAGGAACTAAAAGGGGAAACAAGCCAAAGCACTGTTCACTCAAGTGACCAGCTGAGATACACTAATGATATTTCTGGACTACCATTGTAAAAGAAATATAGAATAACTTCTTGTAAAACTAAGTGTTTTTACGAACTTTAATAAGTGAAAATAATTGGCCCAAATCAGGAAAAAAAAAGGTGCATTATAAAAAGAGACATTAACATCTAATAGCAATTATTTCAAAACAAACTAAATCTAACTATTAGAAAAATCTTACAGAGTTTCTACTAATATTTTCCAGGCTTAATAAAATCTGCATAGAAATGAAGTTAATACTCTGATTTTTTTCCAGTCTTTAAAAAGAGGTGGGTGTTTTGGCAACTTTGAAAGAGGGCCATAAAGTCTTATGTATGGTGCACAGTCTTTATGTTGCATTCCCCTGAAATAAGAAATAGTTACTGGTGTTATCATAATGCCAAGAGAATTTTGAGGATTAACAATAAAAGAGCTCCATATTTTATTTTGTAGTACACAAGAAATACAGAAAAGATTAGATTCAAGGCTAGAAGATATTACTGCTAACAGGATTTTTGTTTTATTTTGAAAGACCTGTTTTACAGAATTGTTCATTCCCAGAGAAAGAATACAAAATGAACACAATGTTATTCGACAAAAACAAGCTTGTAACGTGTAGGATTACTAGAACTGCATGTACAATCTGGGTCTTTCAATGTATGGCCTTCTTTGGCAAATAGAAGAGATTTCAAATGCTGTTTAGCATCGGGGTGAAACCCTTTGGAAGATGAATATGAACAATCATGTTGCATAACATGAATTACTGGAAAATATTCTCAGTATGCAAGTGGTTAGCTTGAAATCCTGGCATGGAGAATGGAGTTATCCAACTAAGCATAAACTAAGAAATGAGTTGTGCTTTGAAAAGCAGGAGAAATCTTTCTCATGGTTCATTGTTCAAGTGTCTTTAATCATGGCAAAGGCTGGCTGACTCACTAGCACACTTGTCTGGAACAAAGGATGCTTGAACTGGGCTGCTCAGGGAGGGAATGTGTTCTGTCCCCATGTGGGACACACCCTGAAAGGCTGACAGAAAACCAGTGTCAGGAGACTAGGAGAAAAGTAAGCACAACCCTGACATCACAGCCTAGAGATTAAAGTTGTCAGTAGTTTTGATAGGGCCAAAGTTGCTGGTTCTCCACCAATTTTTCCATTTTAGATTAAGCAAGATTACTTGGGATGAAGGAAGAAGAAACAAGCTCTGGAGGCATCTGAAAGAAGATGTTTGGGCCTGTCTTCCCACTTCTTTGTACAATCCCTGTAAGAGCAAGGTCCTGTTCCTGGCTGCTAGTTTATGTGTTAGGACACCAGAAGGAGGATCAGTTTCCTGGCAATCACTGAAGTGTCAGAAGTTTTTGCAATTTATTCCCCCCTTCCAGCCCACCACAGCAGCCTGACACACTTGAGAAAGTCTCAGAGCTGTGCAAGGGTTTTGAGAGCCTAAGCAGACACGTTCCTAGGAAGGCTGACTTTAACTCGAGCCAATGGAAGAGTGCCAAAGCCTTGTGCATTGCCACATACTGCCACGTGGCTGACAAGGTTCCTGGTAGACTTTTAGTTCAGGCCAACTTGCAGTATTTCACACAATGCTTGACGCAGTTTGGAGTTAGCACAGGGCAGAGCCCATCCCCAGTAAGCAACGTGAATGCAGCCACTGCTTTTATCCCCTGTGAGGGAAGTCACTTCAGCTGTATGGAAGAGATCTGTGCCATGCTAGCTGGTCTGTTTTATTTCACAGTCTGAATACAGTTTTTTGCTCTAACTATGTTATAATTACTTCTAATAACCATCAATTCTCTTTATCCTATTTTTTTTATTATTGGCTTATCAATTTATCAAGTCACAGAGAAACACATCCATAAGGAAACCTGAGCAGGTGTGCACATGTAACACATCCTAGTTATCCACTAAAGCTTTGAAAGACTGGGGGGCTAATTTTAGTTTGGCAGAATCAGAAAGCAGAATGACTTTTTAATCACAAAACACCCTAAGAGCTACTCAGTAAGTGATGTTCAAACAGTTACACTGCTACAGGATGATTAAACTATCCCCTTTCTGTCTTCCACAGTGTCAGCTACAGCACACTCCTACAGTGCTACACGAATTGCTTATTTACATAGTCCTGTTGAGGACCATAGATTCTCATGCTAAATTGATAACTACCTTTTTTAACAGTTAAAGGATTGGAAAGATAGTAAATAGCCCCATGCCATGATACTTAATTTTTCTTCTTCCTCTTGCTTTTCCCAGTGCTCTGTTAAGTCACTTCTAGGCATCAATCACAAATTATTGTTTATTAAGGTCTCTCAATATGGGAATAAACTATTTGCAGTGGTTAAACCCTCTGCAGAAAACCCAAACCAAACCAAAAAACACAACAACACCAAAAAATTGCAGTTGAGTATTTTGGACATCTTTAAGACACTGACCAATATGAACACATGGTAAGAGACAAGATCCAGTCTCCCTTCTATAAACCAGCTCAATAATGCCAATTACATTTTTCAAATCAGAGCTCACTAGAACTGAAAAAAAAAATCAACCAAAAAACAACTTACCTCCAGTAAATGAGAATACCCACAAGAATCACTAGACAGATAAAAGTCAGGGCTGATACGACCACAAGTGGTATAACTGTCTTCTTCTCTGATTCCAGACTCTCAGCTAGACCAATACGAGACTCATGGCTAATATTACTTGCCTCTGCAGTCAGAGAAAATTGAAACAGTCCATGTTTAAATTCTGAGAAATGCACAGCAGAAGTGAATGTGTCTTATAACGAGCCTACTTAATATCACTTACCTCTATTTTTTACTATGTACCGCAGAAAGTTTATACATTTGCAAACCAGCTTACAGAAGATAAGCAGATAGAGGCTAAAGCAAAGTGGTCAAGCTTATGTGACTCAGCCTTCCAGCAGTGGAGACTTCTCTTTGTAAGAATAGCAGACTGTTGTTAAAATTCAGAAGAAAGGTTTTTTATTTTAATCTGTTTTATTAGCTGAAAGCCAAACGAGTTAAGAAATCTGAACACATAATAATAGAATGTGCATTGGAATTGATATTAAACTGTCAGTCATATAATGCAAGTCACTTCTCTGGCTAATAGGTTAATATGAAAATTATCTTGCAGTAGTCTTTATGTGTTTGCTGTATTGCAGTTTAGCTTTCTGAATTCTTATCCATCGCCCATTATGTAAATTGCCTTATAGCTACATCCTGCTTCCTTTGAATCCAATTGCCTCTCTCAGCTATGCTGGAGCCACAACTAAATTTCCCACCTCCATCTTTACAGGTGATCAAATTATTATTGAGATATTGGTTTGTTTTCATATTTCTGTGAGCCGTATATTGCTGGATGACAGAAATGTTTAGACATAGAATCTGTATGAAGATTAAAACAATACATTTTATAATTTTATTAAAGAAGGAAACACAATGGTGGACAACACCAATACTGTATTTTTCACTTTGGTCATACCTCAAGAAGTAAAAATTTTTTATTTTGACTTTGATGTAAAAAAACTGACTTATATCAATCTGTGCAGTTTACTGTGACCATTATTTGAGTTAAAATGCAGAAATAAGCACTTTTACACTTGTTAGAATTCAACCTCTAGAATACTTTCTGCTTTTGTGAACAGTCCTAATTCAATGAACTTTCTGTATAAGAGCAGAATTTTGTTGCATATAAAACATCTGCACTCCACTGGGATTTCAAGAGACCAATTCTCCATGAATGAAAAGCTTTTACACAAAGGAAGGAAGGAATGGAGTTGGATCTGGAAAAAAAAGACAGCAAATTACATGCTCTAAATAGGATGTCAACAAATGGCTTAACACAGTAAAGATTTCCAGGCCGCTCTATGTGGTTCCATTTTCTTGAGTTTAGAGGCTTTCAGGACTTTATGTGTCAAAAGGTCTAGGCTCTAACTTTGCAGATGTCTTCTTGGTTTTAATTCAAAATACTCTTTAACACCCATATCAATCCCTTCTGCAGCTCAATGGGCAAAGTAATTGAAGGCACAAAGTTGCTTCTGAAAAATGTCCAAGGTTCTGTTGAGTAGGTTAAAATTGGTACTTCCTATTGATTTTAGAGAAAAAACTATGTGTATGCATGAGAAAACACAATACAATCCCTTTGAAAACACAATATGATCCCTTTGGAACAGTCAGACTTGCTTATCCTGCTCTGGACTAATTCACAGCATAAAATCCAATTCTATCTGTGTGATGACAGGGTTCCTTCAAACTTCATGACCATATTTTATTAGGACTCCTCCTATGAGGAATGAAGTGCAGGCTTCTCCTGTAATGGGGTTTCTTACCTACTTGGCCATCACTCCAATGATGGCAGCTGAAAAGGCAGTCTCAGCTACAGTAGATTTGATTTCTAATAACTGATGTGTTTGGATCCTTCACATATGTCTTTCTATTAATTTGACTTAGTTTTTCAACAGAAGTTAAAAGGTTTAGGTAGTCATAGACATCTTAAGGAGAAAATCCTAATTCAGAAGAAGCATAATTATGCATCAATAACTACAAGACTGGGAAAAGTTTAAATGACAATTTTTTTCTGTAATGGTCACAACAAGACATTTCACCAATTTCTGCAAAAATCCACTGCCATGTATAAGTAAGTTCTCAGGTGAGAGATTCTTTTTTTGGTTTTGTTTAATTTCTTTATAATTTAATTAGGCAAATATGTCTTTGATTTACAGGAGACCATGTTAGACATCCTCAAATTGAATTTTTAGTTTATTAAAAGCCAGTATTTGGCATCATGTGTTGGGAAAAAAGTAATGCACATGAAATGATACTGTAGAGTGTCTTTCAATAATATCTAGAAGACAAATTAAGTCTGTTGTACTCCTCCTCCTCCAGTACTGTATAATCCTTTTTGAGTTACTACTGGTAAAAATTCAAATGATGTAAACTCTAGTATCTTATGGCAACATTCATTTATACCAATAACATAGGTTTTGAAAAATCAATGGTTTTTTTGCTTATATTTGAAGGAATGTTATCCATTTTACACAAAGTAGTAACTACTTACCAGTGATCTAATTCACTTATTGATTCAGTTTTGTAACACCTACCTTGTTAGGACTCTTAGTACTTTCAGTGATTTTTATTCTAAGTTTTATTTTCTACTTTTCACATTCTACTAGCCCCAACTATACCGAGTGCCATTTTACCACCTTTTCATATTAATATTCTGCTGTTCATGAGGAATAAAACCTTATGTAATTCAGCTGTGTATTTATTCTTAGGACTGGGCCGAAACCCTCCCGTGCTTTGTGAATGCCATTCCTTAATGGGTTTAGTTGAATGATACTGCCCTCTACAGATGCTGCAAGTGCATAACAGAAGTTCAATTTACTTTCCAAAATACCAATTCAACCTTGTTTGTATTTTTTTTAAGACCATAGATATTTTTTGACTTGATTCTTTGACTTTCAATTCTTTAAAAAAAGAAGCAATGAAAATGATGGGTCTGAATACTTCAGACTTTCCATAGTGCATTTTTAAATACAAAGGAAATGTGTTATCAATTTTGACTTCTGACTTTATCCTTGGAATCATGGGTCACAAATACTCTCGCTGACTTTAGGAGGAAAAAATAGGAAAATAGCATTAAACAGGCAGAAGAGAATCTACTCTGGGAGTATGCAAATCTGGCACAATTTCTACATCTCACTGAAATCTGAAAGTGGTATACACAGAATAAAAAAGAATGCTTTTATGAGTTCAGATGAATCAGAATCAAACCAGCATCTTCCTCCTTGTTCAACCTCTTCGAAAAGAAAAAAATGTGCTGCTGTAAGTTTAAAAGAGAATATCAGAGGTATGTTTCCTCTGACAGAGGCATGGTTTCCTCTGGTGGCATTTCCATAAGGGCACCACTTGTCTTTGTACAGACAACTTAACAGAGAGCCTAAGTCCCTCTCAAACCTTAAAATCTAAAATTAAACAATTAGCACTGAAACAATTCTGGTTTCAGATTTTGCACCACTCAACTTCTGCTGACAGTATGCATCTATCCAAAAGCAGAGCATCAATCATCTTACTGAAGAATATTTCAGGTGCAGTTTTAAGTAGCCAGAAGTAGCATTCACAAGAGAGCCAGCTCAGTATGCACCCCTGTTCCCCAATGATCCCTTAATCACACCCATTGGCACTGTTATGTTCTCCCTTTATTATCTGCAGATAAACCTTCTCATGCTCAATGGTACAAAAGTATCCCCTCACAGCTTCCCATGGTATTCGTTAGACTTATCCATAACTAACCTGCCTCAGAGATGTTGAATACTGATGAGTGATCACTAGTAACAGATGAGGCTGATGACTGTGATGATCCAGGAGTTAATTCTGAGTTACCTGCTTCAACTGCCCCTTCAGTGTCTCTCTCATTATGGTCAGGAAAACTGAAATCTGTTGAAGTTTCGTTATCATTAAGGCTATCTGAGGTACCTTGGCCCGAACCACTTTCTTCATCACTTGTCAAAACAGCCCAAGACTGAGATTCTGATGTGTTTTGCAATTGGACACTAGAAGTCGGAATGTGGTGCTCCAAAATTTTCAGGTTGTTGTGCTTCTTAGGTATCACACTCGCTGTCACAGTTGGTATGGATGTATAATTCTGTCTGTCCATGGCACGGTTTATCTGACTGTCAGACGCAGCAGCAGAAGACTTCTCTTCTTCAGGTTTTTCAGAATGTGAACTTAAAATTAGGTTACTCTGATCCTTGTTATTATTTACCTTTGCATTTTCATCCTCTACTACCATATCCTGATCTTCTCTATGGGAAATGCATGAGATACAGTTACTTACAGGGAAGTCATCATCATATTCATCGTAGTCATCCTCAACTACAGAAGACCACAAATCGGTACTGGACATGATACTGGGAGACAACCCAGAGGATTCTCTAGAAGGAACCAGCAACCTACTCAAAGTTACAGGGATCTCACTTTTGGAAGGAACAGCTGTAATTGAAGTAAGTATATTTGGTAAAGGAAGAGTGTGATGAACGGACACATCGGAACCAGAAACCACTGCAGGCATAGGAACAGGATCAAAACCAAGTGTGGAACTTGAAGCGACACTGGCAGCCTCACTTCTTTCAAAAGCACTTGAAGAGATACGGCTGTCTGTAGGAGTAGCTACATGTGATGATGTGTCACTGTCACCTGTTAGGAAGGGAGTTGTTACAGCATTGGCTGCCTGGGAGGGAAAGGCATTTGTGTTTTCTAAACTGGTCAGCTGGAAGGAAACATCGCTACTGTACAACGAAGGCATAACCTTCTGAACATCTTCACTGTTAAATAAACTGGATGAAACATATTTCTCACTTGCATAAGAAAAAGATAAACCTTGAAGTGATGCTGTGGGCTTACTAAAAGTGTTTGACATCATATCAGCAACAGAAGGTGCAGATGTAGAATGCAGCTTGCTTTCAGTTGTAGCAGAACCTGGTGCCATTTGATGCAATATTTGGTCAGATGTAGAACTATCTTTTTGAACCCTTGAGCTTTCAGCCAATATTGGATCACTAGGCACAACTGCAGCTGTGTTAAGCAGAGTGCCATCGCCAGAAGACTGGAAGGAGGACTGCAGTAATGCTTCGTTATTTAACGTAGCTGAGGTCTCATAAAAGTACAGCTGAGTCGAGGATAACATTTTGCTATAAGCAGGGACAGAGAGAGCTTGATCTGAGCTTGCACTAAGCATAGGTTTAAGCAAAGTGTCATCAAAGGCTGGAGTTGTAACATGCAAAGGCTGAACAGAAAGGTGTTTTTCTGTAAGTTTACTAATGTCATGATCAAATATCTTAGTAGTGGGAAAAGCAAGAGAGACTGGAAGGATTCCCTTTGTGCTAGAAACAGGAAGTGGGCTTTCTTGCAGAGACATATTCTGCTCAATTACATTATTAAAAACAGATGTAGAAAGTTCATGTGTCACTTTACTTTCAGCACTGGAAGCCATTTCACTTAAAGAAGAGGAAATTTTCAGTTCTCTCTCATCTCCATATATAACATCACCTTTTTGAAGCATCTTATTAACATCACTAAACCCAGATGATTCATATGGAATCTCATCAACAAAATCAGAGGAAGAAACGTTAAGTACTGTCAAAGTATCTGTATCAGGCAAAAGGGACTCACTACCAGAGTATGCTTCAGACCAATCCGTGTCACTAGATAGAAAGTGCGTAGGCTGCAGCAAAGTATCAGCTTGTGATATTACAGAAGAAGGTTTATGCACCAGTACATTGTTATAGCTGCTAAATAAAGGATCTTGACGAAATATGTCAACAGAACCATGCACAAATTCTGCAGAGTCATAGGAAACAGTAAAGCTTTGGAGGGAGCCCACATTACCAGACAAAGCATAAGGAAGTTCAGACATTGTAGATAGTACATGCATATTTATATCACTGCTGGATGGTTCAACTTGAGAAAATATGTGAGTTCTATTATGACCAAATATCAGTGTCTCTGAAGCAGCATGAGTGGTCTGATGTGACACCACATCAGCATATTGAGCAAGGCTTGGCTGTATTAATGGATCACCCTCTGCCAACGTCAAAGAAGCATGCAGGGACACCTTATCGCTTGCAACAGCTGGAGTAGCACTTTGTGGAAACATTTGAGAAACTGTATACAAACGGTGAAACATTTTACTACTGGAGGAAGCAGAGGAAAATGTAAGCAAAGGTACATCATCATAGGAAGACAGGGTGGGTTCAAATGACACATCAACACTGGGAAATACAGGTGTAGCATGCAAGGTCACATCACTATCTGATGTAGCAGGGGTACTGTCGAGCATCTGAGAGTCAAACAATAAAGGGGTGACTAGAGGAAACACTTCACTACTGTAGGAAGGTTGAAGAGGTATCTCACCATTATAGACTGGCTGAGTTGTCTGAGAGAGTACCTCACTGGCAGCAGAAGCAGAACCATATTCTCCAGAGCTTGAAGAGATAGAGTGAGGTGATAATTCAGCAGAGGAGAAAGCAAAGGTAGAGTAATGTGGCAATTCTAAATCCGCATCTGAAGTGTCTCGTGAAACCACTGGGCTGCTCGAGTAGGGCACTGCAGTCGGCTTTAATCCCTCTCTGTAAGCATCAGTGTAACTGGTCTGAGACAACTGCCTGCTAGGAGATGTATCAACAGAGGGAGCTGCTGCATCTGTAGCATTGCCAAACCAAACATTTCCATCGCGGGAAGAGGAATGCTCTGGAGGCTCATCGGAGCTTGAGGGTGCTACACCTTCTGTGACATATTTAATGGAGCCTTGGGAAAGAACATCATGCACACTGATATCAGGACTTCCTGAAGGAAGGGCATCTTCTTGGGAGGTCTCCTCAGTAACCAGCTGTGATGAAGAAGTGGTAGGAACTGAACTCCAAAAGTCATCAGATTCCTGATGAGGTTTAAAAGGAGGCAATAAGAAATCTTCATCACTGTGGCCAGTAGTGGTTATTCTTGTTGGCTCGGTGCCTGAAGAAAGATATATAAACTCTTCTTCTCTGCCTTTGGTGGAGTCAGTGAGTTGAGGAGGAATTCCAGTAATTGTTTGGGATTCCAGAAAAGAATCTTCCTCTTCAGAAATTTCACCAATAGGTGGAGAAGTAGCATAATAAACTGCTTTGAAAACATTATCCTTACCATGCAATTCTTCTCTTGTTAAGTATCTATTTGTTTTAGCTTCACTGTGTTTTGTTCCCATTTTTTCTTGACTGTAGCTGGATGTAATCACCTGAAAATCTCTCCTCAATTGGTTCATTGTACTGTCAGTGCTAGGAACCACTGCAATTTCTTCATCCACCTCTGTTTCCTTTTCATCAACTTCATCCTTTGGAAAAAATACCAGGGCCGAAGACAATTAAAAATGTTTATAGACTCTGAACATGAATGAAAACTAGAACTGTAATAATACATTTTCCTGGATCAATTAAACAAGAGGGGTAAAGCAAAAGAACACTTGAGAAGACTGTTGGTCTTAAAGTAAAGTATTAACTGCAAGAATAAGTATCCTCTTTTATCTTGAAAAATATTACTTATTTGCAATAAACACAGAAAAATGCTAAGTCCCAACAACTTCTTCAATATTGTGTAACTTAAATTGTGTTTGAGAGGTGAAAATCACTCACAGTATTTATTTACTTTATTAAAAAAGCTCTAACTCTTTCCTAATAAAATGCAGTTGTTTATGCAATATATAGTATATATTGTATACACAGCAATGAAGAAATGGTTTTGCTATCAGAATGTCTTAGAGGGCTGCACCAATCTCCTGATTGTAATTAAACTGCAATTATAACACCAGAATTTTTAAGATATATTTATGCCATGTCCTCAATTCTGCTGAATTTTCAGAGTTTTCTGGAAAAGAAGATTTCAGGATCCTCAGCATGACTGTAAGAGTTTCACAAGTGTTGTGAGTCATATCCCCTAGTCCCGTTATGACCCTTTGTTTTCTGAACATGAATGATGATGAATAACAATACTTTGTGCAAAATCTTTGTTAGAGTTGTGCCTTTTAAGGACATATCCAAAAGAAAAACAATTACAGGCCTGAATGCAATCAGGATTTAGGCAATGTTTGAGAATCGAAGGTTGAATCTTTTTGTCCCCTCTTCAGCTTTCCCTGCACTAAATAAAAAAACAACATCAAAGAACCTAACTTGCTCAGCAAGCACTTTTGTTTTGACTTAGACACAACAGCTGTGCTGTGCCCCCATCTAGAGCTGCACCAGAACCAAACCTGTCCCAACCCAGCTCTGCAATCTGGATTGAGGGATACTTTCAGTTCCTGAAGGGACTTGATTTGACAGCCCTAAGAGACAGAGCAGCAGAGAGCCTCTTGCAAAATAGTTTCTTTTTTTTTTCAAAGATCTGGCTTGGTGACGTGGTAGAAATGCCACTGGTTTTTATTTAAAAGCATAATGCTGAGAGAAAACACCCAGTAGACAGGAGATAGGCACAGTTATCAATCTAGCAACTCCTCAATTTCCACAGTTTAGGTTGAGTAGATCTCCCATTCCTGCGCTGAACAGGGCACAGCAAGGAGAAGAATGTAAAAAATCAACAGCCTTTGAAAGAACACGCCCAAGATAAAGAGCTACTGAGTCCATTTTTGACTGAGGCACTCAGCAAAGAGGAGTTGTGAGCCTTCACCCAGTCTCACCAGAGCAAGGGCTTTACCCATTAGGCTAGAGCTGGGCTTCACATTGCAGTCCCTCTTTGAACCAGCAACTCTCATGCACTCACAACACAGGGTACCTCAGACGTGACTCTCAGCTTTGGATTTCATTCTAGGGACTAAATACCTAAAATGTAGGGACAGCAGCACCAAGACTATGTGTCTGCAAACTTAGGCTGGACTGGAAAGGCCCTTGTCACTAAAGATCTACTTTCTGCAAGGCAATGTATGTACTTTCAAACTTTCTTGGTTCAAGTAAAAATCAATTGATGTTTACTGGCTCCTAACAGATGTAATGTAATAATCTAGATTCATAGCTTATAGTGAGAGAAATGACTGTATTGCTGGTTACTCAGTGTCCACAAATGCAAGGGAGGGTAAATAGATAGGTAAGCACAGACTGTCTATTTAACTTAAAGGACTTGTCATGCAGTGAGAATATTGTTCATAGACTGAAACTATAAGTTAAAAATTGCAAGGATATTACTTGATAAATGTCTTACTGAAGTAACTGCCTATGTTGCAAAACTGGTACTAGAGACTGTTAAAAACTTAACTATGGTATTTTTACATCTCTCCTTGCTGGGACATCAGAAACCTAGTTACTGAATATAAAGCTCCAAAGGTTATCATAAGTTCATAAAAAATTTTTGTAAAACAAGAGCTATACTTTAAAGTCTAAGTTGAGTTCAAGAAGCAAATGACCCTCCAAGAATTTCTGAGTAACAGTCAAAGCAATAGCATGCTGATAGCAGCTATTGGTTTGAATCTCACTCTTCAGCACAACTATGGCCCTCCTGTACTTTAATTTACTACATGATAAGACCACCCCAAAGAAGGACAAATCAAACTTCTCCTTAACTAAAAAGCCTAACACTGGATGGCAGCTTTGATTCTGCTAAATGAACGATTCTGTCAGACTTCACACAGGGGTGATTTTGAAGTGATGCCCCATTTTAAAAATATTTAGGAATATTCTGCGATATCCTTTACTTCACCATGTATCTCCAGCCCCAGAGAAATACTGAGGTATCACCAGAGTTATCTAGGGAGAAATATAGCTCAAAGGCTATATATGCACCTACATATATATGTATATATAAATGCAGATAATACACTCAATTGGTGACAATATGTTTATAAACTGTTACAGAATTTAATTTCAATCTAGCTGAAATATATTTGCTTTAAATACTCTTTTAAAAAACAAATGAATGCTATACCTCATATTCTTCAGCTTCACTCAGTCCAGGGATGAGGTCAGCCTCTATAAAACAAAAATAAACACTGTATCATCCACAATTTTAAATAGACAGAATTCTGAATTCTGCAGGGACTCAACTAATTCATTAATATGCTTATTGAGACCATGTCTAAGATTTTTTGTAGGATTGTGTTTGGAAAAGTGGCCAACTCCCTGGATTGAGGACTAAGGGTAGCAATGCTCACTCATCTAGACAGGACACATTCAGACTCAACAGTTTTGTCTGGCTCTATTTTGATACCATTGGATTTGCACTTTTGGAGAAATCACATGTTGGCTGGGGAAAGCCAAGTTTGCAAGAATGTTTTCAATGAGAAGTACAGTTTAATGCACAAATACAGAAGAGAGAAAAACAGTAAGTCTGGGGATCAACTATTTCTCTAAATCTGAAAGCTCCAAATAGATTCTTGTAAAATAATATTTTCTATAATTTTCATATAGAAAATTCCTCATTTGTGCACCCAGGCTTGGACTAAGGTACTAGAGCAACAGCAATGCTGCCATAGTCAGTATGCAGCAGGCTGTATGCTTGCACCAAGGCAGACCAAAGAGACCCACCCTTCCCAGCCTTTTTCAAACTCCCACCCTACTCTGTTTAATGTAGAGATGTGAAGCCATTTGTATCACATCCCAGAAAAAGTCCCTAATAAACAGGTACTGCACTCTCTGTGGAGCACTACTCTAGAGGCTATTGAGGCATTCCCAATAAAAACCAGTTGAAACAGGTTGAAGAAATTAATTGTCTACAACCCAGTTAAAAATCCATCTCTCCAAATTTAGAGGTTGTCTCTTGCCTTCTTTCTCTCTTTTTGGCCAAATTCAGTGTTATACTTCTGATGGTGGTCAGCAAGAGAGGCTTCAAAGCAGGCTGAAAGAAACATCCACCTCTCTGGTAGGAACTGGCACAGGTCTTCAGTGAGGAAATCTAACACCCCTTCCAGAGCACTAATGCACCTTACAGCTTCTTTGGTCCACAAAAAGGCCCATACCCACTCTGAGTCTTTCTAAGCCTTTCTCCCAAGCCATGTTCTAGCACTGTCTGCACACAAGTGCTGACTAACACATACTCTGAGGGCTGATTTGCACTGGGTGAAAATGCCAGTCTCTTAGCCTGGAGAGCAATTCTAACAATACCATCACACACAGTTCCATGTCTGCATTTCCTCCACAATTCCCAAATGTAGCTTGTTCAGCACACTAGGATAAAGATGCCATCTTTGTATGTCTCATTTTTGCACAGTCAGATGGGGATCTATGACTTAATTTGCATTCTCTTTGGTCTGTCCACATCTACCTTTCAAAACAAATTGAGATGTGCTATATGCAACACACATGAGATGAAGTTGATCAAACTAATAAGCTCATATAGTATTACTTGTAGGTTATAGCATGCAAACAAATTTTGACTAAGCAATGCTACACAAAATCTTCAAAAACTGTCCTTTAGTAACAAAGATCTATAAATTACAAAGTATGGAATTGACCTTTCATTGGCTAGAGAGATAAAAAATTATCTTACCTCTGACTCCTGAGGCCTAGGAGGCTCTGGGGCAGGGTGGGGAGGGGAGCAGAGGGGAGGAAGGGGTGGACGAGATAATGATATTCCCTGGCTTCTCAATGATACAAATCAAATATTGACATTAGTTTGAATGCCTTCCCACAACAGATCTATATTAGGTATTCAACAGACTTCTCTGAAACATATTTTTAGTACAGAGGAATTCTATCCATTCTTTTTGTGGTCACTATTCTTGAGTTGAGCTTTAATCAGACTCAGTCAGAAAAACAAACTGTACTGATTGTGCTAGAGTATACAGTAGGGCACATGCTCTCAAATTCCACCAGCAGGAGTTTCTTGCTGTTTTCTCAATGGAGAGGCATTAACATACATATATACATATACACATATACATATATTACACACACACACACACACACACACACACACATATATACATAAAACATGTTTATTAACAAAATCAGTAAATCTTCAGAACTTTATAAAGACTGCTTAGATTTAGATGGTCACAGAGAATTTATTTGGCTAAAGTATTAGAGACACACACTTTCAGAAGTTCTGTTAATCCTGCTGCTGAGCTTTTGATTTGACAGGAGATTACAGAAATATTGTAACATCCTCCACCCAAGGTGAAGAGCCGCACCCTCCAAAAACAACCCATTGATGTAGGTTGATGAACAAGCTTGTTTATTTTTTTTGGAACCACATACTGATTATTCTATAGTATACATTTTAAAATAAAATACTTAAATTATTAGTTTGAGAGTTCTTTAGAGATCTTTTCATAGTCCATTTTAATGACAGAAGAAGAAATGATAGAACAAATACAAAAAAGGTAAATATTTCCCTACATTTTTTCAATGCAAATATTTAAAAAATCTCTTTAAACAATGTGATTTATAATCATGGAATAATACGCACAACATAAACTCTTTTCATTTCTGTACTGACTTATGTAATAAATGGCATGGCAAGAACAAAAGTAAAGCTTGTTTCTTTTGATTAAATTAGCTTTCAGATTTCTACTTTTATCAGTACAAAATTAGAAAAAAGCACCCCCTAAATCAGACATTTAATATATGCTTAGTGCTTTTTAGGACAAAAATCACAAAGACGAGTTACAAAGAAGTTGCATAGTTAGACCCTCACAAAGCATTGCTGACAGCATAAGCTGCCAGGCAGGAGACAGCATTTGAAAGCTGTATCCCAGAAAATTGTTGGGGTTTTTTTGACAAACACCAACTGAAGTCTACACAAAGAATTAGGAGTGGGGAGTTTAAATACTTATTTTTCCTTTCCTGTGTCAGCAAAGCATGTAAGTACCACCAGTATTAGTTACACAACAAACTACTGCACAACCTGCAGTTCTATATAGATGTTATCTAGAGAGTCAAAGCACACATTTACATAGCTATTCAAAATCCAATTGTAATAGCAAATGAAAATTTTGTAAATAAAAGTTGGATTTTTATCAAAGCTGATTAAAATACTCTGTACACGATTCCCTTAGTTTTTCTATGGAAATTTTGTAGCTACATCAATTAGTGCTTTTGTTGGCTTTTACTAAGTGGAGACCAACTGGAAAAACTTTTAACTTGCACACACACTGTGTTACAAGGTGAAGAAGGGCTGCCATTCTGAGGAGTTCAGACAAACCCAAGGGGCAGAGGTCTCCACTATGGTGGCTTGCCCAGTGTCATTACATTACAGCTCCTGAGGCTTCCACAATCTGAAGCAGAGACCATGGCCCCAAAGAGGTCCTTCCTCTTACAGAACATTGCTGAGAACAAGAGCCTTGGATCTGTGGATCACCAGAGCCTGCAGAGCCCTCACTAACCACACATGGCAGGCACCAGACTGGGTGGGGAGGAGGCATGAGAAACACTCTCTTGCAAGTATCTCACAAAGGAAAGTTAAAACAATGGTCTTGAGCTTTCAGAACACCAGATCCCATTAGAAGTGGCCACTCCAAGGACAGAATTCTTCCTGGAAAAGGGCCCATCTAATGGCTCTGCATAACTCACGGCTTGCTTTAGCTCTTAACATGACTAATTGATCTGGAGGTGACTGTAGTGAATTTCATCATAATTAAACTGGATTACTCAGAGTAATTCTTGAAAATGAAAGATTTAATTTATGCTTTATGTGTGTCAACTTTATTTCATGTCTTCATGGTGAAGATAACTTTTCTTTCATAAATTCCCAAGCAGGAGCTCCAAGAAATCCCCTTTTGCCTCAAGATCTATAAAGCAGATCACAAAACCAATTTGATGTTATAGTTGTAATCAGCAAGCTGCTCTGAACAAATCTTTCTTATTAGATATCTACATTCTCATATTTCTGTTGATTAATATTAGGTATATTATAATTAAATATGAAAATATTTGAAATATTTGCAACAGTTAATTCAGATGTAAATAGCAGAAGTAAGTATGCAAATAAACATTAGTATTAGAAATTAATGGAAGTATTTTTCATATTTTAAAATTGCATCCAGAGTTGTCACAGCATGTTAACAACTTATTATGTTAACACTCTTAGAAATCATACTAATTACATGAGAGGAATTTTTCCCTGAATTTTCTTTATTCAACACTTTCAGAGGTACCACTGTGGAAGTGCCAAAATAAAAGAACTAAATTAGATTTAATAACATTGTGTCCATTTCAGATAGGAGGCATGTCAACAAAACTTTTGGGGTTTTTTTTTTGAAACAGGCAAATACTAATTTTGTTATTAAATTTTTATTTAAAAGCTTCTCTCACTTTTTATTTATATTGTTTAAAATTTAAAATATCAAAGTAGAAATTAATGGTTTGTCTGACTGATTTGTTGAACTATTGTTAAATGATGATAACACTATCCTGCTTATTTGTCATTCCATGTAGAAACGGATGAGGGGAATATAGATGAACTCTCATCTGAGAAAATTCTTCAAACACAAACCCAGCACATTCTGGAAAGTAAGTGGAAGAATATACCAGCTAAGAGATGGACAAAAGGTAGACAGAAGAGAGAAATGTCAGGCAGAATGTCAGAACCCTATTGTGGACTTTTGAGAAAATTAAAGAGAAATAGGAAAATTCTGGTAAATATTAACCTAAGACCCCAAAATACATTATTCTTAATATGCCTTGTTTGAAAGACAGGTTAAATCTTTATATAAAATGTGTATGTACTATACCTGATACTGTGTCCTCCTCCTACAGACAAACCCATGCTACTACAAGCCTATTAACCTTATTAGTCCAGAATTCATGTGGTAGAGGTTGTTGAGAATCATATTCTCTCTCACTGTAAAGGAACATGGCTCCCTTGAAATGAAAAACTGTCCTGTTTTCCCAAATTCACCACAACATCACTTATGACCTTGCTGTAGCTAAACAGACATACAAAAGCATAAAACTGAATTTACAGAATACATGAACAAACAACAAAATCCAGGCCCTTAGACAAAAAAAATATCTCCTAGCAGGATCAAAAAGAATTTGATTTTTTTTTCTGTGATTAATTACAGAGTCCTTAATTAAAAACACAGCTCTCACTCCCTTTCATAAGAACTGAATCCAATGCTAAAACTTACACTGAATTTAAGCAATTATTAAGGGCAAGATCAAGCTTCATGCTATAGTTTCAAATTATTTCACATTTGCCAGCAGGAGGAAGAAGCAAATCTGGCTGTGAAATCATTAAGATTTGTTTGTTAAGCCTTTTGATATTTTTGTGAGGCAGTATTAAGAAGCAAGGGAATTCCATCATCACAAGTCTTTTGAAATCAAACTCCAAGTATTCATAAGAAATCAAATTTCAAAATCATTAATACAGACTTAAAAATCTTATATTGGGGCTGTATTGCTTGATTCCTTAATACTTTGGCTGTGTGGATTAATTTTGAAAGGATGCTTGAACCATAGAGAAATAATACCAAACATGGTTTTATTTCCCTACATATCTAGAAGATACACTTGTGAGATTTGAAATCAAATAGGTGCTTTTCAGAATATTCTTAGAATTAAAAAATTAACATGCATTTTTTTATAGGTAATGCTTACAAGGAATTACATCATGTAAAATATCATTAGCAAGGGACATGCTAAAGGTTAACTGCAGCGATTTTGAAATTTCATTTTAGCATAATTTGAAAGTCATGCATTTTAACTGGTTTGCAAACAAACTACTTCTTCAAATACAGATTTTTCAGCTACAAGTGATCACTAAACTGAAAAGGCCACTTACCTTGGTCCTCTAAAGGCATATCAACAATGACTTGGTCACTGTATTTTCCATACAGACCATTAGAGCAAACAGCAACTATCTGAAGAACATAACTTGTGTTGGGCAGCAGATTATTTAGAATAGCCCCCTAAAAGAAAAAACACATTTAATAATTTACTTGCAAATAAATATCAAGTATTTGAAAATGTTTATTTTTCATAACACATTTTTCTTATGAATCATAAAGTTCCTTTCTTCTAGTATTATAATATGTGCTTTTCACATTTTGTTGTCACAAATGGTTTTCAGCCAACTTAAAAAAATGTATCTTGTGACTTTTTACATGGAGGATAACAAACCAAATAACTATTTGGCATTGAATACAAGTTTAGGCAACATTATGTCTGCTAAGTTATGAGTCTTTAAAGAGGGTTAGAGGAACAGATGTCATTAGTAAAATACCATGAAGCTGTAATCAGTAACTTAGTATTTATAGGAGTATAATTGAACTGAATCTCATTAGTTGCTTGTGTAGGACATTCTTTCANTTATTATTATTATTAATTGGCAATGGGTTTTATGGCTAAGGAGCTCTGTGGTTGACATGGTCATGGCAAGTATAGGCAAACCAAAGCAGCAATCTTTGTAGTTTTTCCCCATTCTAGACAAGAGAAGCTTTTGCTTTTGTTTTAAATTGTCTTTGTGGCTTTACAGCCAAAAAACGAGATAACTTCTCTTCAATCAGCTCCCAGCTACAGTTTAATCCCTCACGATAATTAACAGTGAGTTGTTATGCCATCATCCCTCTTTATGAAACTTGAAGAGTTTACAGTTACCAAGTCCTGATACCCATCTGTCAGAAACTCGTGCTTAGTCTGGTCTTCTCCATCCAGCTGTTGATAAAAGACAGCAAATCTCTCAATTGTGGTGTCATATACAACACGAGGTCTTTCCCATGTAACAAGAAGACTAGTATAATTCTTTGGATCAGATTGAACATTTTCAGGTTCTGAGCTGCAAACTGGAAGAAAGAAAAGAGGAAAGAATATGTTATTTATTTAATGGTACACTAAAGTACAAGTAGCTCTAGTAAAATCTTGACCTACCTCCCGAGAAAACTAATGGAAGTCTTTTGTGTGCCTCATTTTTAGCTTTCTACTAAAATATTTGAAATGCCATGCCAGTATAAACAGGAGCAGTATTTTAACATTGGATTTCCAAAAGCATGTAAATTTGAGGACTGAGTCTCCTCTCCCTGCCTCTTATACTGCATTTTGTGAAATACTAGTATCCAGTTCATAAGAAATAAAATATAAATTATAAACATATAGATTCTTATATCTGTCCTGGGAATCAAAAAATCTCAGCAATTCTGGTTTTCTGGCTCTATCAAAGTAGCACTAGCAGAGCTGCATACTGTTGCACTAGCTATAATAGACTAATCTCTAATAGATTGTTTTTAATGGTTAGAGGTAAATCTACACCTAAATTTCCCCTTAAGGATGTGTGAATCTTTATAGTACTTAAAGAAGAGAGAAAAGGCAAATAGGAAGAAGACAATTATTACATTAACACTAGTAATTTCATGTTATTATATTCTAAGGCTTGTTATTATATTTTTAGCTTGACTTTTGCACAAGCAATTACAGAGTCATCCCCTACTTGGAATAAATGCAGAAACAGTTTTTACATCTCGTAACGTTTTTAGAGAAATATATGAGTATCAATAAAAAGCAAGCAAAGAAAAACCTAATTAGATAACTAAGAAAACAAATGCAGATCCTTTCTCTGAAAGGAAGCAAACATCAAGATGCCTCAAAGCTTAGGGGGATTTTGCATTTTGAAGTCCTGTGGCTTTGCATTTTGCCACTGGAACACAAGGGGGCCCTCAAGCCCTTTCAAAATGTTTGTCAGAATATCTCTCGTTCCCCGGGGAAGGCGGGCAGTTCTGGGCAGCTTCGGTCTGAGCTGGTCAATGGAAAATAAGCAGCGAGGTTTCTTAATTTTTGTGTTTGTGTGTGTAAGCTAATAGCAGAGGCAGCTTTAGTCTGTGTAATTTAGTTGAATTCTCTTGCCAGGTTTTGAACCTACTGTGCTATATAACTGATATGCCATTTTATTTATTACACCTTATTATTTTAATTGATGCAAAGGAAGAGCAAATTAAAAAAAAAAAAACAAACTCATGTCCATTCCATTCCATTCCATTCCATTCCATTCCATTCCATCCCATCCCNTGGTCAATGGAAAATAAGCAGCGAGGTTTCTTAATTTTTGTGTTTGTGTGTGTAAGCTAATAGCAGAGGCAGCTTTAGTCTGTGTAATTTAGTTGAATTCTCTTGCCAGGTTTTGAACCTACTGTGCTATATAACTGATATGCCATTTTATTTATTACACCTTATTATTTTAATTGATGCAAAGGAAGAGCAAATTAAAAAAAAAAAAAACAAACTCATGTCCATTCCATTCCATTCCATTCCATTCCATTCCATTCCATTCCATTCCATTCCATTCCATTCCATTCCTAAAATTTGTCATTCCTCCCCATTTCCACCAGATGGCAAGGAGAAATCATTAGACCAGCAAAGATTCTGAGCACTGACAGATGATTTAAATGGATTTAATTCTTTTTCAATGAATCTAAAGACTCCTCAGCTATTTCTTTTCAAAGGTGTTCAAAATTCTTGTCAAAACGCTTTTTATAATATAAACACCAAGCTTCTCTGTATTCCAAATTCTTCTCTACAGTCCTTTTTCCTCCCTTCATCTTTTTTGCTTCTGAGTGGATTTGGTTCTGAAATCTCTGACTGTATTGAGACTCATAAAACAGTATTATAAAACTTTTAAAGATACAAGGTTGGCACTTCCTGTGTTATTTCTTTGTTTCCTTTTTCTTTTCCACGCAGTTCTTCTACTTTTTCCCAAGAAAGAAGTGTTCCTTTTTGTTCTCCTCCTTCTGATGTTCATCTCAGCAATGATTGAAATGTTTCTACATGACAATCATCTACATATTATTTCACCTCTGTTTCTTCCCAAAATGTTTTCTCTTGCCCTTCTTCTGATGTCACTTCATAAATCATCCTGCTGTTCTCTTTTCTTTCCTACCAGTCAGTAACACAGAAGTACTTTACTCTGCCTTTTCCCACTTTCCTTCTCCAGAGACTAGAAAAAGAAAGGAGACCACATGACAACTTACCTAATTAAGTACTTCTGCTGTGATACCGACTTTTAGGAAATCTGAGCAAGGAGACTGCAAGAAAGGGAATTCTTGAGTCTGTTACTGGTCTGAAGCCACAAATATTAAACTGGATTACAAGTCACAAGCAACAAAATACAAAATAGCAAAAAATTCACAGGAAGTCAGAGGCCTACTCAAACCCCTGGTAGACTTGAATCCAGGTCTCTGCTTTCTCCAGGTGAATGATTAGATTCTGGGTTTGTGTCACCACATCATGTCATGGTAACCCATCTATCTTGTTCCTCTGTGGAATGAAATGCTACCCATGCAACTTAGAAAATTTTCATCTAAACTTAATTGCATTATGGGGAACCACTGAGGTACACCAGCAAAATTACTGCCAAAAAATGCCTGGGCTGTGTTTTTGACCAGAAGACCTTTTAAGCTGCCTAAATTTGGCCTTTTACCCCAGGTGCCCACCTAGACACATGCCCACTCCCCTTCCTCAGCAGGGCATGGGAAGAAAGTAAGATGAAAAAGCTGATGGGTCAAGATGAAGATGGAGATTGCTCACCAACCACCATCATAGGCAAAACAGACTTGACTTGGGGAAATTTATCACCAATAAAAATTGAGTACCACAGTGAGAAACAAAAAGAAAACACAAAACCCTCTCCACCCTTTCCTTCTTCCCTGGCTCAACTTCACTCCTGATTCTTCCACCTCCCCACACCCAGCGGCACAGGGGAATATGGAATGGGAATTGTGGTCAGCTTGTAGCACTTCGCCCCTGCCACTCCTCTCTGATGCTGTTCCCCTGCTCCAGTGGGGTCCCTGGGTGTCCCAGAGCCGTCTCTCACAGGTTTCCCTCACTCCTCACTGCTGTGCAGCTTTGTTTTCCCAGAGGTGCCAGCACTGTGGCTCTCAGTGCCCTGAGACGGGTGGGCTGGAGCTGGAACTGTCTGTGTCTGACTGGGGCAGCCCCGGGCTCTCCTCACAGAAGCCTCCCCTGTAGCCACCACTGCCAATGCCTGGGCACCTCACCCCACACACTGTGGGGTGAAAGTGTCCCACACACACTTCTGGGACGCTGGGAATCTGCGAGTTCATGATGAAGTCATGTGGGCTGAGGAGCATGAAAGAGTAAACGCAGGAGTCCTGCCCGCGTGTGTCACAAGAGAACTGAACTAAGCCACTGAACTTTACATAGCTGTACTTCTCGTGGGAAAACAGGCTAATACTTTTTATCAATACATATTGTCAGTCTTGGATTGTAAGAACCCATTGTATTTTACACCTTACTAAATCCAGGAAGATAAATAAGAGTTAGGTTTCAGCCCTTACTCCCAGAGCCTTACCAGAAGGGTGGAGCAGGTGCAAAGTCACCCAATCTGCCCAGCATTCACCACAATGGTTCTCAGGTTTACAGGAACAAACAATTTCAATTTCAAAATTTTTATTTAGGTGAATAGTCAAGAATGGCTGTAAGGATTAGCTATTTTAATCTTCTTAAATTGCTACATACAGATCACATAGGGAAATTATGTATATCACTAGGCAGGCTTGGGGAATGAAACATCTCCCATGCCCTTAGTAGGACAGGGCTTGTACACCAAAAATTTTGGGGATGTCACTGCGAGAAAATTCCTGAAAATATTTTGCTGAAATTAATTTATAATGGAATATAAAGATTCTTCTAGCTTTTCTAAGAAAACATAGTTCTACTTAAGAAATGTCATGTATTAATAACAGCAATAAATCAAGCATTCAATCCAACTGCCTAATGAGAATCTACACTGAATGCAACAGGAGAAAATTGGGATTCTAGGTTTCACAACCTAGTGATAATTTTTCAGTTATCTACCTGAGTAAAACCAGTCTTGGCATTTCTTATGTGTCCTCTAAAGGGATTAAAAAGATTACTTTTTTCTGTTGACTATAATGCAATATTAAACACAAAATACATAAGCCTATTGATTCTTGGAGACTTTGGCATTGATGTTACAGCTCTTACATCTGAACATTTAAGTTTAATGATTCCTAAGGTTTTAAAATTTTATCTATCTTAAAATGGAGGTGAAAATATAAATGCTTCTCTAATGTTCTACATTAAACAAATCTTACAGTTGCATTTGTGTGTGTCAATATACATGTGTATGCACATAAATAGGTAAAAGTATATGTATAAAACCATACTGCTAATCTGGAGAACACCTATAGCCTGTGCTTAAGACACCTGTTTATGTCTAATTAAACACAGTTCAGTGAAATTGAGTTACAGAATCTCCAGGTATTCCCATTCAAGTAACAACACAGTGCTTCCAGTTTAGATGTTTCCTATGCATTCTTTTGTGCTTGTTAGGATAGGAGTCATTAACTTCCATATTTTGTGCTACATCTTGTTTCCCATTACATCATGTACTATTTTGGACACAAAACCTTCACAAACTTCCTTGAAGTTTTAGGTAAGACTGAGAACAGAATCTGGCTTCTGGAATTCTCTCCATCACTTTCTAAGCAAAATACATGACATTCATTTGGTGACATCCCTTCAATCTCTGTTGAAAAAGCATCCACACTACATGACAAAGAACCAAATAGGTTTGTAAAACAAAATGCTCTTGCAGTCTCTGAAAAGGCAACTTTGTTGAAGTCTGAAACACATTCAAAGGGCAATGTAAGGAAGCTTGAACCGACGTGATCTTCACTGAATGCTTGGTCAAGACAAGCATTTAATTTTCCACTCCATTTAATCTGACATGTTTTATGATTGCTGTTTTTTTTCTCTGAAGCGATAGATTTATGACTAATAACACAGTGTGCTACTTTCTACACAATTTAAATGAGTAACTTCGTACTTGGACGAATCCTTTACTGAAAATTGTCTTCTAACTTGTGAAGAGAGGAATGACTACTCAGTAAGTACCTGCTTCATGAATTTCTTCCTGTCCAGTGTAAGAGGAAAACACTTGCCCAAAGAACTTATATTGCTGTTCCCTGAAGTTGTTTTGCAGGTAATCCATCAGCATAACATAGCCAGACTGCTGCATTGTAAGCACTTCACAGAATACAGCTAACTAGAAGAGGAGATGAAAAAAAGAAGTTAGAAGTCATAAAAATTGACCAGATTCTGCTAATAGGCAAAAACTCTGGGGAAAAGATTTGGATAAAGTCTCACAGTTGAGTTATCCTGCATGACACTGAACTTTAGTTCTTCTGTACTATCTGTATATCTAATGGTTTACTCCACAAGTATTTTTCACACATTCTGCTGTTGGAGCTATGCTCTGCTCAGCATCACCATGTAGCTGGGAGAACACCCAAAAAGTGTTTTGTACTCCTCTTTATCTGAGCTTGAAGTCCAGACAGCCTGGAATATGTTCTTACTCTATTTTAAGACAACTATTCAGATTCTAGTATTAAACTAAAAAAGAAGGTTAAAGTTAACACAATTAATATAGATGCTTTCTAATTTAAGGGCTGCATCAAAAACTTCTAACTAAATAAAAGCTTTGTTGTTGGGCTGGCAATGAACGCCATGAGCTTCTACCATATACAAGTCAAATGCTTTTCTTTGGTATTATATATAATTGCTTGGTTTTATTACATGAAACAAATTACCTGGTTTTCAGAAATACTTATGGTATCTTTAAACACAATCCATTCAACTGTTTCAGAGCATGGAGGAGCTGATAGAGACCCATTGTAAGTGTAATATTTGTCTGTTGCATTAGGCAAAAGATTCAGCAAAATAAATGGTTCTAAGGCAGCCTGTTTTCCTGAAAAAATAAAAAAATAAAAAAAAGCCAGATAGTTAAAATACTCCAGAATCAATTAATAAATAGAAATCACACTCTCCAAAAGAGCTACTATCATAGGAATATGCTAATATAGAGGTTTTTCAAAATTTAATCTCCAGAGAGACTAGCATACAAGTAAGTCAAGAAGTCTTCCATTTAGTTTGAAAAAAGTATCGCTCAAACCCAACTTTGGTTACTTGGGAAGGTGTAGTAAGTTACTGCAGTAACAAATAGAGTCATTTTAGTATATTGGTTCACGAGAATTTTCTCACCTTAAGCTTACTTGCAAGGTGCCAAACCTTTGTCTCACTCTTGAATTTCAAATAAAAAAAGCTTGTTAAATTTTTGTTCTAGGTCTCATGCCATGGCCTCAAACACTCCCCCAAGTTTAATCAAGTTTTTTTGCAGAATTCAAACTGCTGCTGCTACAAAAAAATCACTGCCTGAGGAACTGTTGCCATGTTAGACCTGAGGGTTAATACTACTACTCATGATTGCAGAAGCAGAATTTCTGTGCATCAGGGTTCTTCTTTAAATGGTGATAATATAGTGAAAAACTGTAACAGGTTTACACAAATCAGCAAACGATGCAAAGCCCTCCTCCAGGAGAATATGACCACTCTGTTTAGTATTCTGTGTAAATAGTATTACATCTTTCAGGTCAGCAGTTTACCAGGTACCTTGTCAGCTGGGAGTAAGCATGAGGAATTGCTGGAAATACATCCACAGAAAGCTAAGTGTCTGCTGGTATGGCAATAGGGTCCAGCAACAGAAATTGGCACAAATGGTAACAACTTCAGCAAGGCAGACTTTTCAGTCTGTGACAATTATCTGCTTTATTGTCTCATGCATCCAAAATAATGCTGCTTTTCACACCCTGCAATAGTGTAGATCCTTATACACCTTATTTCAATCTAAAGTTACTCAAGCTTCTCACTAATTGGTAAGTATTCACTTTTGAATATGTAATGAATTTTCAGACTGTGCATTAACTCATGGTTTTACAGGTATGTTACTTCTTCAGCCCTGTACAGATTTCTGACCTAGCTTTGTCTTCATAATTCCTTACAAATTTGGTGAGAGCAGCAAATTGCATTAACACTGACTAAAAGTGATTGATGCTTTTCTTCTCTACAGTGACTTCTCTACTGAGTTAAGGTTTAAGAGCTGACTTGTCCCCTTTCTCTCTTTCATGTATCATGAAGAGGGAACATTTAGCAGTGTTGAGCAAAGCACATCCTTCTGTTTCTCCTGTCAAAATGCTGATCAGCCTTCAGACAGAAGCCATCATTGCTGTCTGGTATGTGTCTAGTTAACACATTCCTCCCTCAGTAAAAATGAAGTTCATTTTATGTACATGGATGGGGACATAAAACTTCTCATTCACAACAAGAATCCTGCCATACATTTCGCAGCTTTGGATTTTAGAATACCCTTTAATGAGACTGACAGCCTAGATTCTCCAAATCAAACACCTACAAAGAATGATGAAAACCAGAAAGTTTGTCTAGAAGGAACAGGAGTGCTCCTCTGCAGAGCTTGAGAACTCAGCAACTGTGATTCAAATAAGCACAATACAGATATGACTTATGGGGACAATTCATGTATATCACAGACAAGGACAGATTGTGTGCTATTCACTTTTCTTCAGAAAAAACAACTTGATTTAGTCATGACCTGAATTTCCTGAGCTCATTTGCATTTTATTCAGGAAAATTGTATTCTAAGCATTGTTGAAGTGCCATGTAGTGGCTGTAGCTTGAATCTTGCTGCTGATAGCTTTACAACTCCTTCCAAGCCTGTAGGACAGCATCTGACTTGATGTATTACTAGTTCTCCTTTTTGTTTCACAGAAGATGACACATAAAAGTAATGAATCTTAACTACTTTACATTTCCACCTCCTCTGTCTTTCTAACTTATGAAAGGTGTTCCCTTTTACATTTGTTGAACAGTATTTGTTTTCCACAGGAAAAAATCTTGCTTTAGTGTCATACTTTTGAAAGCTTTTAAAACAGCTTTTTACATTTTCAACCTACCAATTTAAAGGAGTTTTAAAAAATTCAAGCACCATTACATAAAGGAAAACTGAGATAAGGTTTCCTTAAAGTCATGGACATGATGTAAGAATATATCCCTGTATAAGACAGTGCTCATTCATATTTATTCTTCTGCAAAGACACCATGAAACTCAGTTAAAAATATAGCTCAGATCTCTTCATGTACCATGCTGAAGTTCATGTGTCCTGATTAATAACCACTACCAATACAATATATTTGGATTATTTTGGATTTACACAGGAGCTACTGAAAAAATTTTCTCTCCTCTGAGCCTTCTGAACTATATTCTGACAGTCTTACTCTTATAAGACCCTTCTTGGATAGTCACAACAGTCTTACATGGCTTCCAACCAGATATAAAAATCCTGACATGTATAATTAAGAAGACTTACATAATAAATCAGATTTATCTGGATTTAGCATTTAAACATGATAGTTACATTTATTCATTTACAGTTCTGTTGTTGCAAATAGTCTTGGGGTAAATAAATCAGAGAAACATGAAATATCTCAAGTTGGAAGAAACATATGAGGATCATCAAGTCCAACTCCTTGCTCCTCACAGGACTACCTAAACCCAAAGGATATGACTAAGAGCATCATCCAGATGCTTGGTGCTGTGACCACTTCTCTGGAGAGCCTGTTCCAGTCACAGATCACCATCTCAGTGAAGGGCCTTTTCTACTGCCCAATCTCAACTGCTGACACAGCTTCATCCCATTTCCTCATGTCCTATCACCAGTCACCACAGAGATCAGCAAATGCCTCTCTGTTGCCTCACTGAAAGAAGTTGTTGAGTGTGATGATGCACTCTTCTCCAAGCTGAACAAAGTGACCTCAGACACTCCTTGACTTCAAGACCTTTCACAATCTTGGCTGCCCTTCTTTGGATGCACTCTAATAGGTTGATGTCCTTCTTACATTGAGGCATCCAAAACTACCCCCAGCACTCGAGGTGAGGCTGCCCAGTGCAGAGCAGAGCAGAGCAGAGTGGGACAATCCCCTCCCTTGCCCGGCTGTGATGCTGTGTCTGATGCCCCTCAGGACATGGGTGGCCCTCCTGGCTGCCAGGGCACTGCTGGCTCAGATTCAACTTCCAATTAAAGAAAACCCCAAATCTTTTTCCAAAGGGGTACTCTTCAGACTCTCATTCCCTGTTTTTTATATATTACCAGGATTATCCTTTCCCAGGAGTAGAATCTGGCACTTGCTTATGTTAGATTTCACATGGTCGGTGATTGTTCAGTTCTTGTCTATCCAGATGACTTCTATAATTTCTAACAAAATAGACATGACTGAGCAATAGAGAACTATGCTCCTCAATGTCTTAAAGGTTTCATAATCACACTGAAGTGGAATTTAGTTAATCAATAATCAATAAAACAGGGAGGCAAACTTACCAAAACGACTAACACTATCTACTCCATTGATGATTGGATTGTAATCTGGATTATCTTCTAGTCCAATCTGTTAAAAAGAAATTGCATATTTTAACAGTACAAAGTTCATGAAAAAAAAAATTGAAAGTTACAGTTTACCACCAAAATTATAGATGGTTTAAAGCCAAACAAACTTAATTTGCCAGTTTGCTTTGATGCAAGAATAAATTAGAAAGATACATGCAATTTTTAACTCGATGATCACACACTGGAACCAGTTAAATTCAGTTTGAACATCTGCTGTGTTACAAGGCTTATTACATGACACAAAGATATATTTTGTTTACCTCAAACAAAATTGATAAAGCTCTTAACTTTCCACTTCCTTTAACTGCCTCTTCAAAATCTGTAAACTGATCTGCATCATAGCAGTAGATTTGCATCTGCAATTAAAAATATATTCAAATGTTATATATACAAAAATTGTAAAAATTAAACAATACAATTATTTATATTCCCATTTTAGGAAAAAACCATCCAAACAAAAAATCTGAAACAAATGTAGAGATTTTTTACCTATCTCATTTGCGTTATTGGAGGATGCAGAATGGAATTCATTAACAATTATCTACGTAAAAACCTCTCCTGGAAAACTATTAAGGATGCAGGAATTACTCTTTCAAGGAGTACAATGTTTTCCATGGATAATACAGTAAGCTGAGATAACTGGACACTTAACCTAGAGAAATGAATCTTGACATCAGTGAGAAAATATGAATAATATGTCAAGGTGTCCCCACTGCATCTGCCTTGCAGTAAGTGTAGAGAAGCATCAGTAATAAAAGATTACCAGTCACTCTGAGCCCACATCTGACTGCTGTCATGAGCACTGATTTTGTTACACCCTGTTCTCTCTTTCTCCAGATGCAGCTGTGAAATCTCCTCCAGTGCTGGGTGACCAACATGTATGGGGGAGTGACCTGCTCCTAGTAGCTTTCCATGAGATGATGATGAGGCAAGAGAGTATTCTCTGTGATGCCTTGTCAGGAAAGATGGAGTGTGTTTTAAGTGGCTAGTGAGGTAGAAGAAATGACACTGTCCAGGGACTGCTCCTGGCTTACCACTCTTCCTTCCCTGTGTATAGGCCAGCCCTGGCACTACTGCTTTGCTTTCACATAGAAGTTCAAAATGCTTGGAATGAGGAACAGGACAGTTGCCTGCCACAACTACTTCTTTTTAACTGGAAAATGACACAGTGCCATGTTGAGGGAAGAGAGTTTGGTCTTTGTGCATCCCAGCAAGAGCTGCTCCTCTCCTCCATCCCACTCCCATGCTGTTGCAACTCATTCTGCCAAACCAGCCAGGGAGACACTGGGGCTGTCTATCCTGTGGCTGCACCCAGGACCTGCTCACAGGGCTCTTGGCACACCACTGCCAGCTCTTTCCAGCCCAGCAACATGGGCCACACTTTGTATCTGTAAGGCCCAGCAGCTCCCATGGGCTCTCAGCAAAGCCCTGACTTTGAGAAGTCCATTCCTACTTTAAACAATGAATTGATGTAGAATATGATGGGCCAAACTCGTAGGAGCTTAACTTTTAGTGGGAGCTTTGTCAAATTAGCAGAACTTACATCTAATATCTTAGAAGATGTGAAAAAATGCAGTTTAGACATTCTCAATATGTCACTAACACCTTACACTGCCCTTCTAAAATGCATCATTTATTTTTAATTTGGATTTAAGTGAATGATTTAATTTGCAAATAGACTTAAGAGATGAACAAAGGAATTTTGTAGAGTAATGTTGCAGAATGTCAAATTATTGAGATCATCAAAATCAATTCTGTACTTTACCTCAAGAGGAAATTTTTGTCCTTCTAGACTATGTTCTGATCCATCTGACGACGCGTTGCATTTTCCCCAGTGAAAAGTGATCTTGCTTGCTTTGAATATGGTGTCTAATCCACCTCCACTCACATAATAATCACTTGTCAGGTTAATTTCCACTGAACAAATTGAGAAAGAGGGAAAAAAAAGGAGTGTCAATATAAAAGCCAGCCAAGGCATCTGTAACTCTCATATGTCAGTATTAGGTGCTAGAATGTAAATATGATATGCTTATTTCTCTGTATTTCATAAGCAATCTGACAGGAAATTGGTTACTTAAGCCAAGCAAGAAGTGTGGTAATTCCCTATTAGTATGGAGAAATATGTTTCATTTCATGCTGTAATTAATAAAATAATAATTTAATGAAGTGTGCTTGGTTCCCCGTTTTCTGAAACTAGACATAGAACTACACTAAAAAGCTCAGAAAGCTGGTCTAGCCACCAACTAGCTGTCTAAGAAAATAAATTCCTGAAACACATACCTTCCTGAAAGCATCTGTGTTTCTAACAAAAAGGAAAATACACATTTTTACCACAATTCTATATACAAATCATGAAGCAACATGACAAAAGAATATTTTAGCCAGTTTCTAGGAGGACTGTCCTAGACTCCTTAGCTGTGGAGCTGTCTCCCATGGGAAAAAAGCAATGGCAGGTCTTCAGCTGGACACAAAATGTAGATGGGACAGAGCATGTCTTCTGGAGAGAATGAGCAGGGTGGGATAGACTGAAGCCCCACATTTTGGCTTTCCTATCTCTGGGGACTGTGAACTGCCTGACCTCTTGATAAAACAGTACTAATGGAGTTCAGTTTCAGTACATTGCTTTCTTCAAAACCTTGAAGACCATTTAAACAAGCTTAGCAGTTCCTTGTATAATATCTGAACTGCTGTAGATGAGAAAGAGCTCAGTTCACTTTTAAGGACTTTAAAGAAGGTTTTCTCAAGGGCATCTTGAAAAGAAAAAGCCCTATTTATCTCAGCTAGTAGGGCAGGAGGGAAGTAAGTGATTTGTGTAGTGCTATGTAAGAAGTACATAACAGAGCTAAAAACAGAAATTAGGAACAATGATGCTAAACTGAACTGAACTGAATGAAACCAAACTAAATTAAACTAAACCAAAAAGGCTGATCTAGGGGTCCCACTGGAACTGGTAAAAGGTCAAAGATGGTTGTTAAGAGATACCTTCTTCCACACCTATGCCCAAAACAAGGAACAGTCTTCTAAGAAACAGCTTTTAGTTACTGCTTTCCTGGATTTTTAAGTGGTTGTAAAAAGATTTTTCTGACAATTTAGTTGACACCGTAAGCTTTTTCATGGCTGTGAAAAATAGGTACATGTAGGTATAAATCACTTCTTTCTAAAACATATTTCTATGATTGGTAAGACAAATCAGAACACAAAAGCCTCTATTTCTCTTCTTTGACTGTTAGAAGGCGTCTATGAGTGTAATTCAGATGAAAGTTTCTATATTATATGTGACTATGTGTAGGTGAGATGAATCCCAGCCTGAGGCTTTTGTAACTTCAACTCATCCATAAAGTGCTTTCAGATGAGAAGGTAATTTATTTGTACTTTTGAAAAATCATTTTTGCCTAGCCATTGTAGACTCTCAATATGTAGTAATAATTACCATAATTTCACAGCAAATGCCAACTTACTGTTTAGATTTAATGATGTGCCCATGATGGGATGATAGTCACAATGTGATTGCTTTGGCTGTATCTGTCCATGCACATAATTTTTGTTTGTGTGATTTCTGTTTCATTTAGCTACTGTCATCACTGTTGTTTTGTTTTCTTTTATTTAATAGATAAATTCAGAATGCACCAGCTAAGTGAAATGAAAATGATCCATTAAAAGTCCTTGGTTGTTTTTTGTTCTATATCACTTCCTGATCTCTTAACTCAAAACATAAAATCTGACTTTTTTACCTGTTTTGCCAGTGTTGCGAATGAAAGTATCTTCCAAAGTTTCCTTTTCCCATCCATGGAATTTAAGTTTCTTCAGATTCACATTAACCTGGGTAAGGTCTTCATCTATATTAATAGGTGATTGTTTGGCACCATTACAGGCAGAATATTTCTTGCCCCAGTTTTTTTGGTTCAAAGTTCCTAGAAATCAAAACATGTGGGGTAAATATATTTAAACCCAAACTGGCATCCATCCATTTTTTATTGTGGTTATGTTAAAACACAGTTTGCAACCTGAGATCAGAGCACCTGCCCTTCTTTTAGACTTTGTCTGTAGCAATATTTAGCACACCCACCACTGATTCCTACCTTCAGCAGTTAAGTCACACTCTGAGCACTCTAAACATCCACACACACACACACACATTCTTATGAATCTAAGGAAAACATAAAACAACAACAAAACCCTCATGAACAATGCACATAAACAAAAGCTTTCAGATGAAAGGGATCAGCATGCAAAAAAAACCTTGGGAATTGCTGGAAAACTATCCTATCCTTTTGATCATACCAAAATGTTCCCTTTGCCCAATGAAGTCATCTATCCAGTAAGACTTTTAAATATAAAGAGGCAGTAAGATGCTTTAAGAATTCCTTACACAGAGGGGAAAAGATAAACTGATTTTACCGTGGAAAAGGAAAAAGAGGAGTGATGTTGTGTCTGAGAGCCTGGCTGTAGGGCCTGGCTGTGCCTGTGCAGGGCTGTGCACTCCCTCTCCAGCCATCTGTGTCCCTCTGCATCCTCCCAGCACAGCACAGGGGAGCTCCTTGGTGCAGCAGGTGCCTTCTCCAGGGGCTGTGTGGCATTTCACTGCGCCAGCTCAGACACAAAACAGGGACACAGACAGCGTGTCCTTCACTAAAGACTTGATTATTTTCAACAAATACTCCACAAATCAGGATGATGCCTTAGCAGAAGCTCTGACAATCTTTTGTTTATATAACATACATATATAACATAAATAGAACAATATTTTGTGTATGTTACTGTGTTTGAAAACATATAGATACTTTTCCTGACAGGGGAACACTTTCAAATGCTAATTAAACCCAAGAGTTAACTGCACAGATGTAAGAAAATAGAATTACTTCTGTTAACTTCCCACTTACTAGTAGTTAAGAACTAATATTAGTGTATGCAGTGCATATTTTTGAATTCTATTAGATGTGTTGAAATAAACCAATGCTCATTTACAGCCCAGTGTGCCACATCCAAGTCTGTCAGTGAAAATTTTCTATCTTGTACTGCAGGTAAGGACAGCTCTCAAACTACACTCAGAAAACTCATAGAGGGAAGAAGATATGCAGCCAGTCCTGTAACCATGACAATAGGCAGTAATATAAGATTCTCACCTGGATAGCCAGCTACCTAGAAACAAACCTGAACTAAATTATTGAACAAGTAAAAGTCAAGTGAGTTACCAGTATCACCTTGTTGCATCAGAATTACTGCAGATGGTACCCAAACACATTTACTGCCTGCAAACAGCCACAGAAGAAACTGGCAGGCACAACAGTCAAACAACCTAAAGTGAGTTCACGTCTCAGGCTGACAAATGCCAACATCCTACAGGTGGGGACCAGAGCCCTGTACCAAGCAAGCACTGGTCCCATTGGAAATGGCACACTGGGTAAGCTTTAAGCTCCTCCTCAAGTCAGACTTGTTCTGGACATTAATTGTCAGTTATAATTTATCACCTGGAAAAATAATGCAATATCCTGATTTTTAATGCACTTTAACAAGAAAAGAGTGGTTTTCAAAAGCTTCCCATAAGAAATTCTGAGCTCAAGTCAACCAATACTTGGAGATTAATCTGCCCAGGTCTTCTATAGTGGATTTTTAAACAAATATTGAAGGCTTTTAGTAAGAAGAAAGAAATTAAAAAAAATATAAATTAGAACAGCGAAGTTTTAAGCAGAAAAGCCTCCAAACAGGGTTGGAAAGGGCAGAAATAACAATTCTCAGCTTGCCCTCTGTATTGTTGCAAACAGGCTCCTGTTTCCGGGTCTGATTTCAGACAGCTCAGCGATTTTCCAAGCTGCAGGAAACTCTTTAAAGCTCTCCCTGGCACGTTTCTGCCAGTTTGGTTTGAGATGGCTGCCCATGGCCATCCCTAGGAGTTAAGCTGCACTCCCTACTCCATGCTCTATTTCTTTGGCTCCTTTTGCCAACGCCAAACACTTCCCCAGACTCCTGCAGCTGCCCCAAGGCAGTAGAAATCTTCATTCTCTTTCCACTGACATACCCAGTCCCATAGCTCACCTGCAGTCTCTCCTTCAGAACACCCGCTTTTCTTTTTGCCAACATGCATTTCTGTTATTCTGCTCTTTCCATCACTGACATCAGAACTGACTAAAAACACTACTCTTTTCTTTTTCCAGCTTCGGGAAAGTGCTTTTGGGAACTTTCTTTCATGCTTCTTTTGATGAATATTATTGCATTTCTCATCTTGTCTTTAAATTCTCTGCTGTCTGCCATCATGTTCAATAAAACCAGGTATATTAAAATTAGAGAAACTACAATCTCCTTCCAACTTCCATAGTTTTGTATTTTGTGCTTTTGTATGCAGAACTTAAGTTCTTCAGCTTGATAGTCATCCCATGTGGCTCAGTGTGTAATAAAAAAGTCCTAACATGCACCTAGTGATAAAAATTGTAATCTTTGCTCATCTCAAAAGACAGTGTGTAGCCATAGCCTTGATAAAAAACTAAGTAATAAAACATACAGGAAATCAGTGGCAGGGTCTGATCTGGGTCAGGGAATCCTATAAGGAATGGAGTCTGAGAAGGAATGGAGAACTGGAGTCTGGTCATGATGACCCAAAATACATTTGAGCAGCAAAATACATGTTTATGCAAGAATCCTGCAAATGTTGCAGCAAGTATTGGTTGTGTCTATATTAGCAAATAGTGCTGAACAACATGGGCAGCTTTATGGAGAGAAACAGTTGAGGCTGAGGACCAGGTGTCACCACCATACGTTTTTACCTTAGTTTAGCTCTGTCTGCTCTCATGGGCTGAATGCACATTGGCTGCTGCAGGGTATAAGGTACTCTCCTGCAACAAACTCCTGTTTGCTACCAGTCAAGATGAACCCATGCCACACACTGTGAGACAACCCTATCTTGCAAACCAAAGCTTACTAAGTGGGGTGCAGACAGGAGATTTGCTTCAAAAGTCCACTGCTGATCCGAATGAAAATGTTAACGTAAATGAATCTGGTGTAGGCAGCAGGTGGTGAAACTGCTGCAGTTTACACAACTTGCTGAAAGCCAAAATAAAAGTGAAAGAACTGAATGTTTTTAAACAAGAGCAGATTGCTTTACTATAGGTGTTATGATGGAAATCATAAATTAAAGCTGTGCCAGCCATTTTGAAAAATATTGTTTAAACTGAGCTTTGAAAATGAATTCTCCCAAACTGTGCTTTGGAAATGTGAAGGGAAAAAATGTGCACAATATATCTCAAAGAGTGCACAGAGGAAGAATGTTTGTCAAAGGTGTCAGATCTGAAGAAGTAACTGGCAATTCACAAAGAATGGAAATAAAGTAGATTAAATAAAGACCTGGCTATACCATAACCTTTACCACTCTTGTCCAGGGCAGAAGGTCTAAAGAAAATTTTCCTAACCTTTCCTTTCTAGGAAATGTTCATATTTAACTCTGCTCCTTAACCTTAGTCCCTATGATCCCACTCCTACAATAAGCATCCAGCTCTCCTTCAGCTCTCACTGAAAGAAAGAAATAAAGGTGCTGGAGTGTGTCCAGAGAAGGGCAACAGAGCTGGTGAAGGGTCTGGAGTCCAAGTCTTACGAGGAGGGAGCTGGGGCTGTTTAGCCTGGAGAAAAGGAGGCTCAGGGAAGACCTTTAATGAAATGGATGTGAATCCTAGGGTTTATTTTATAGATGAAAGGCAGCAGAAAAGAGAGATTGACTCTATACCTCTACTTAATTTCTTCCCCTCAATTTTTCATCAGCTCTTGCTTTCATGATGTTAAAATTACTTCTATAAATATAGATCGGACACATACAGGAGATTAAAGATAACCTCTCTGTATGGCCTGTTAATAATGGATTTGCCTTATCAAAAAATGTTATTGACTCATCACTTTGAAGTGCTAAGTGATTTCAATTTTATATTTTTTTAGCAAACATGTTTTATCTAAGATATGAAAAACCAGAAATAAGGCCACAAACGATATGCATACTGGGACAAAGTTTAAATTTAGATGCCAAATCAATATTGCTCTGAACTTTAAAATATACTTATTATACCAAAAGTTGCACAATGCAGTCTTATATCCTCTAAGGCAGAAGAATGATTTCAGTTCTCAGTCTGGATGAGTGCACTACTGGTCCAAAGAGAGAAATTCTGCCAACATGGGTCTTGGGAATCTTACTATAGCTCATATTCCAAAGGCTATAACATAACACTTTTCATTCTAGGGAAACATTATGGCCATCAAAAAATGGATGACTAAAGTTTCACATATTACTGAGTAGAAGACAATACTTCTGTAATCTTGATCTTCCCTGTAAGGGTTTTTGGGTTTTGTGTTTTTCCCCTCCAAAAGCCCCAACTACCCCCACAGCCCTATCACGATGAGTCTTGTAAGTTTATAAAAATTCTTAAGATTGGAAAATCCCTGAATTTAATGGATGAAATTACTTGTCCAGACAGAGTTGTAACTACAAAGAAGGAGTTTTGGCTTCCAGGTTTGGGCTTAGCCATTTATTATGCCTGTCTCAGTGATGCAGTTGCTTAGAGGTTTTCCAAGACTGGATTTCTTGCCAACATCTTGGTCAAGTTTTCAAAAATAAAATTGTACTGGTTTGGTTAAAGAGAGTCAGCACACAGAAAAATTTAATAGCACTTAAACCCTCAAAGTTCAAAACTAATAGAGTAATAACTTGCTTTTAAATGAGCAAAAGTCAAATAATATTTATCCCATGGATTTTTTCTGTCACTCATACAGAGACAAATTAATTCAACACATTTTATTACTGTGGGGTGTAATATCTCAAATAAAGCAAACAGAATCAACAGAAAATTCTAGTTGCTTTGCAACCAGATGCATTTATGCAAGCCAAATCATCCCATCTATTATTCCTTTTAGCACCTTATTCATAATTTTTGTATCTAAATATCAGTTTACCTAGACTGTATGTTGTGCATTGTGTCTATGTGCATAAAACCATGGATTATCTGTGAGAATGCCCTGAAAGATGGCACAGCAGTAACCTGTATTCAGCTGAATCTTTTTATGTTAATCTGTGAGAATGCCCTGAAAGATGGCACAGCAGTAACCTGTATTCAGCTGAACCTTTTTATGTTAATCTTTCCTGCTCCTCATTTAAAATGTCCTAGACCACTTACCTCTTAATAAAATCTGTCATAGAAGATGCATCAGAAAATACTGATAAAACATTTTGCTATCTTCAGACTATGTTCTTTCTTCCACTTTTGTTTGCTTATTTTTTGAACATAAGCTATGTGCTTTCTTCATACCTACAGTCACTTTATTGTTCAATAAAGTAGTCAAAAAACAACCAAATAAAGAAAAATGTTTTGTTTTGTTTTGTTTTTTTTTTTCCCTTCATTTTATCCCCAGATAGAATAAACTGCAGTTGTTGAGATGCAGTGGAACACTAATCAGTTTTATTAATACAGTGGCTATCTGGTGCTTTTTCTTCCTGGGACTCAGCCTGATGATTCATAGTCAGATAGTCAGGCTAAGTGAATTACTGAGTAAAATGCATAGGAGGATGAATGCCAGTGGACAGCTTTCTTTCATAACAGCAACTGTTTGCTGTTCCTCTTCTTCCATTGCCTAAAAGATCTGGCCATTGCAGGCAAGTTAGAAAATATACAGTCAAATAGTTCTGTGCTAGAGAAATACAGATCATCACAGATGCTCCATCTCAGGGCACTCAATGGGATAGCTGTTCACACTAGGAGAAGGATTATGGGAGAAGTTCAGGCAACCTTTTAAAGTACCTATTTTCTATTATTCTCATCTCATTGCTGCTGAACCTGCATATAACTGCAGCTAGAGAATCATGTAGTTATATATAATGAAGACTTGCCACATAATTTTTTATAATTACTGTAGTGTTATGATCTAAGCAATATTTTTCAACTAAGTATTAAGGAAAGAAGTTTGGTACAGTGCCAAATGAGAAAATGTCCAGTAAAAAGTAACACATTCTTCTTCCTGCTTTATTTAATTCTTGACAATATATGAAGCCCTAATTGGAAGTCATGAACACTTCTAACCTTGTTCCAAGGAATTCAGACTGTAAAGGTAATTTTCTTTACCTTCAGTAATACTTCAAAGCATGAAACTGAATGCAACACTGTTGAGTGACAAGGATCATTTCAAGATCACAAATAACCAGAGCTGAAAACAGAACTTGAATACATGGAGCTGACTCACTTTTAGACTAAGAAATAAACACCAAGAAACATGGCCTATGTCTTAGTGTCATATAATATACACACATTTTAATTAGCTGTCAATGTGTCATGGCAACATTTGGTCTCCCACATGAAGAGGACTCCCCACCTGGTTTTCAGCTGTTTCACATGCTGCTAGCAGGGAAGGAAGAATAAAATGGGACAGTCACAAGCTTTGTCCCCTAAAGTCACCCCTGATTTGCAACATAAAAGCAACATTTTTCAAACATGTTGTGGCCCCATGAGCAGTTTATCTGTACTTCTTAGAAGTAGAGCTTACTTCCAAACACATGACTGCTGTACATAGAACAAGTGAATGTTTATGGTCTTTTCTGTTGGTGAATATGGGCATAAATGAAGTTTATGGTGGTATCTCCCTCTTCCCCATATCATGCAAGTACCATTTTATGAGGAAAGGAATGGCTGCATGTGAAAGAAATTGTGTAGACACAAAGGCTGCACCAATTTTAAACAGGCAAAAAAAAAAAAGCATTTTAAAAAAGACTTTCAGCTGCAGCAAAGAGAGAGGTAGCTATAATCTGCTTCAAGTACAGCATTTAGCACCTGTCTGATAAGTGATAGCTCATGCAGTCCCAGGAGATGAGCACAATGAAACTCATCTTCAGCAGCAAGAAACCTCATTTTTACTGGAGTACAGATCACCATCTGAGTCTAATGACTTGCATTATGGCACTATGTTAGTCTTCACTTTTCTCTCCTCATTACTACAAAGTAGACTCTACTGTATTTTAGAAATTATCTTGCATGACAGAACCAGGCACTCCCTAAAGAAACAAAATGCAATGATGAATTTTAGAATAAAGCATATAATCTCCTTCTCAGCTCAGCAGATCTAACAATATTGGTTTCCACTGAGAAAATCAGTATAGTCTCCTTTTCTCTTCTACTGTAGCATGACCACACTCCTTTCCTCTTTCTCTCTTCTGTCCTTTACCCTTCTTTCTTCCCTCTATTCTCCCTCCCTCTTGGAACATTAAATGTTAACAGGCAGTCTGTTTAGTTCCATGAGAAGTCCTCTCATGGTATAGCACAGGGGCACTTTTTCCTGTTATCAAACACATGCATTACTATGTTGCTATCAGCTAGGAAAATAACTTGGGCCAGCACAAGCCCATCTAGAAGAATAAAACATTTCATAAAGGCCACAGTCATGAGTTCTGATCCAAAGCCTGTTGAATTATATAAATGATTCACAAGTAGGTGCTCTGGCCTTTGAATCAGATCGGCTGGGAATATATAAAACATCACTATTGAACAACAGTAGTGGAACTGTGAATGCAAAAGTCCCACAAATAGCCATCAAAAAGGTCAGCTTTTAATTCTGAATTGCAAAAAGGCATTTATTTAAACTGTAAAGAATAACATAAAGATCATAAAAAGCAGGGCCTAGATAGATATAAAGCAAAGCAAGACAAATATAAGTATAAAAGACTACTGGATTACATCACTGGTCAGGGAGTCCCAGAGGCTGCCTGCAGATAAATTATCCTAATGCCCAAAAGGACAGAGCAGTAATTCTGTTTCTTTGCTCTCCAAGTTCTCCTTTTCACAGAGTTTCAATTTTTATAAAATGAAGCTCTTAAATATCTCCAGAAGAACATAATACCATAGGAAATTCGGATTATTTTTAGCATATTTTAGCAGGATTTCCTATCACACTTCTATGGGACTTTCAATACCCATTCTGTTTGCATAATGGTAAGGATAAAAGGAGGTGATGGGCAGGAATGTGTTATACAGTATTATACTGAGCCATGTGGATTTTGTGCACAGAGCCATAGCTTATGCATGCTTATCTACACAATTACTTATCATATTTTATTTTCTACTTTAGAAAGACAATTCTAGTTCATAAAATGGCCTTTTTGGCAAGGATTTTTTACTACAATAACTAAAAATTTCATTTGTCTTTTCTTTACCTCCTCTTAATAAGAGAAAATCCTTCGAAAAATGTTAAAAATCAACCCCCTCCTAACATTACACAAACCTTCCTTCACTAATGGCATTATTTTATTTGGACTAAATATAATTTCAGCTTTACCATGATGGTTGCGTTTTGTTCAAAAACTTTATACAGATAGTTTAGAACTACCATAGCAATGTCAGTGGATGTAACTGTTCCTCTGATAATATTCCATGTTAAGTTTAAATAATACTATTACCTGATTAGACTTTTTTTGAGATTATCACATCCTGAAAAACACCCTTTATCAACTCTTCCACTGAGAAATATTTTACACAGTCTTAATGTGATAACAGCATTATGTAAATTACACAGTAGATATATCTTTCAAGTACTTTTTGCATAAACAAGTTGTGCAATTCTCTGTTTTTCCTTTGCAAATGCATAAAAAAATCCTAACCAGCTTTTAAAACCTTTCAGTATCAAGAACTCTCAAAGTCACTTTCAATGCTGAGTAGTTTATCTCAAGAGTGCAGAGCTAAAAGCTATTGAGCAGTAGGTGCAATCCACCTCAGATTGGGAACTTGCTGCCATTGACAGGATTTTCCTTCACAGCTTTTCCATTCTCTGCTACAATGCAAAATGTTTGAAATGAGGATGGAAGCAGCATCAACTGGACAGAGGTACACAATTCATGCATCTTTGGGCAGCTGTGGTCTCACATCTATCTCAATCAGCCAGTAAGTTCTTGTACTTTCTTTAGCCTCATTGTGATAAAACTTGCCTAAAATATCTTGCTGCTTTTAGGAGCACAGCCTTTTACTTCATATTTTCTGAAATAAAGAACTCATTGCACTGCTTATGTTGAGAAACAAAACCTCTTGCCTACCCACTCCACCTAAGACAAAGTGAGGAAGTTCTCGTATCAATATTGAATTTAAATTCACTAAAATCTTAAACAGTTTAGTACTTGGTGGTCTTTTTTTGTTTTTGTTTGTTTGTTTGTTTGGTTTTTTGTTTGTTTGTTTGTTTGTTTTTAATCCATGGCTAATGCACAGAATTACACAATCTAATTTATAATCTTCTTCCATGAAGATTGATATAATCATTTTTCTTTGTCATTTCTCCATGGAGAAAGAAAATATTTTTTCAAATACACATATAGGAAAGTAGAAGAGGATCTGAAGATCATGTTTCTTATTTTTGTCAGATTATTACCCAGGGATCAAATATATAAGGCACACTTTTTACACCTGCAAATATTGCAATTTTGCTTTTTACTAAATAAACTATTTAAGCGGTAAGAGATCTAGCATACTTTATCACAGTGGAATAAATTAAAGGAATGGTTCTAGGTCTGTTTATCTACTTTAATCATGAAGTTACTCTAGCAGGATCAAGGGTAACACATGTTATTCCTGACCCACTAACATGTCTCCCCAGTGCAAAACAGTAATTTTCTTCTGCACAGAATTATGCCATCACTCACATAAAGGATATTAGTGAGTCCTTAGAGGGGATTGAATGTACACAAGTAACTTCAGTACAAAGTCATTCCAAGTACTGAAGAATCCAAACACTTCTTGATTTGTAGGGGCAGATTAAATTTTAATGAAATTTTATCTATTGCTGCTTCTCCTTTCATTTTCACTCTTGTTGGAAAATATCAATTTTATACACAGGAAAAAAATTATACTACCTGAAACATATTATCTTGAATGTAAATGATATTTTGAAGACACACTTACATATACTGAATTACTCCAGACTAAAACTTTTCAGACAAGAATCTTGTCCATTCAGTCTGCAAAGAGTTGGACAGCCATAGCTGAAACAGGTCTGTAAGCTGTTTGGACAGATCTCCCCAGTAGATGTCTGTTATGCACCTAACTGAATTGCAGTCAGTCAAGGTAAAGAGACACATTAGAGTTCATAGATACCCAGATTTTCACCAAAATCTCCCCTAAATATTTTACCACTGTTTGTGCCCTAAGACACTGTCAATTTGACTAAGCTGAGGAACCAAAATCAAAACCCATTTTGGGTACACAGACTCATCATCCCTTGCCACAATCTCCACAGGCACAGACCCAGCTGGTATGGGCCTAGTGACCCTCAGAGCACACAGCCAACAGCACCAAGATGAAAGCAAAGCCCTGCAGCTGCACCTCCTGCTCTTCAGGGATGTTCAAGGCAATGCCCATTTTAATACAATATCCCAGCAGTTACAGCCAGGCTGTGTATCTGGCACAATGTGAGCTGAGTAAGCTCCTCAGCCAAACCAAAATTATTCATCCTCCATATTTTGCATTTTCCACGACAAGGCCTGAGAATAGTTAAAAGGGAAGGGGAACAAGTCATCTTCACTCATTCCACCAGTGCTGCGACATGGTGAGGCTAAAAATTAAAGCATCATTGGACCTTAAGAAGATAAGAAGAGGGACAGGCGATTTTGTAGCCCAGCAGCTGGAGCATTCAGCAGGGAAAGAGCAGGGATAACACAAATGGGCTGAGGCAGGCACCTTTTCTGCTAATTGGTGTATTCTGAAGAAAGTAACTCCCCCTTGTGCTATTTATGTGCCTAATGTAGGTGCCTAACCTTGAACTGTGCAGTTAAAGAAGATATACCTTCCCTATCATCAGCATTATTTCAACAGGACCCACTAAACTTTTGTGCACTTGAGAAGCCTACACAGCAACTTACTGCAAAATTCCTCACTGGCACACATAGCCCCTAAGTCAGAGTCTATTTCTTCTGTAGTATTTCTCTTGTGTTTTGGTTCTCATTTGAATTAGGTCTCAGCCTCACTACCAGATTGATGTGCAAAGTCAGCTATTCACAGAACGTACTGATGGCCACAAAACATCTTGTGTATCATTAGTCTGTTCATATAAATAGATCATATTTCTGTAGCAAATCAAACTCCAGTATTATTAAAGCAATTAGAGCAAGTAATTGTTTAAAATTATTAAATATAATCAGTTTCTGGCTGTTTTATAGTTGCTACTCCAGCTCAATGGCTAGTGTATGCAATATGGCAAAAAATAGCACTGCATGCATTTAGAGTTTTCAGATGCAGCTCCATAATTATTTTATCACAGAACCATAGAATGCCAGGTTTGAAGGGATCTATCTCAGTGATCATCTGGTTCAACCCCTCTTAGCAAAAGCACAGTGTAGAAAAGATGGCCCAGCACCCTGTCCAGCTGAATCTTACTAGTGTCCACAATGGGAAATCCACCACTTCCCTGGGGAGATTATTTTAATGTCTACTGTTCTCATTGGGAAAAATTTTCCTCTTGTGACCAAAGTCTCAAACCCTCTATTGATCTAAGTCTGCATCAAATTATGATGCCTAATTACTATATTCCCAAAGAAGAAACTCAGATTGCATATTGTCATGCTTTAATCCCAACCAACAGCTAAATACCGTGCAGATGTTCTCCCACTCCTCNTTTTCAGACAAGAATCTTGTCCATTCAGTCTGCAAAGAGTTGGACAGCCATAGCTGAAACAGGTCTGTAAGCTGTTTGGACAGATCTCCCCAGTAGATGTCTGTTATGCACCTAACTGAATTGCAGTCAGTCAAGGTAAAGAGACACATTAGAGTTCATAGATACCCAGATTTTCACCAAAATCTCCCCTAAATATTTTACCACTGTTTGTGCCCTAAGACACTGTCAATTTGACTAAGCTGAGGAACCAAAATCAAAACCCATTTTGGGTACACAGACTCATCATCCCTTGCCACAATCTCCACAGGCACAGACCCAGCTGGTATGGGCCTAGTGACCCTCAGAGCACACAGCCAACAGCACCAAGATGAAAGCAAAGCCCTGCAGCTGCACCTCCTGCTCTTCAGGGATGTTCAAGGCAATGCCCATTTTAATACAATATCCCAGCAGTTACAGCCAGGCTGTGTATCTGGCACAATGTGAGCTGAGTAAGCTCCTCAGCCAAACCAAAATTATTCATCCTCCATATTTTGCATTTTCCACGACAAGGCCTGAGAATAGTTAAAAGGGAAGGGGAACAAGTCATCTTCACTCATTCCACCAGTGCTGCGACATGGTGAGGCTAAAAATTAAAGCATCATTGGACCTTAAGAAGATAAGAAGAGGGACAGGCGATTTTGTAGCCCAGCAGCTGGAGCATTCAGCAGGGAAAGAGCAGGGATAACACAAATGGGCTGAGGCAGGCACCTTTTCTGCTAATTGGTGTATTCTGAAGAAAGTAACTCCCCCTTGTGCTATTTATGTGCCTAATGTAGGTGCCTAACCTTGAACTGTGCAGTTAAAGAAGATACACCTTCCCTATCATCAGCATTATTTCAACAGGACCCACTAAACTTTTGTGCACTTGAGAAGCCTACACAGCAACTTACTGCAAAATTCCTCACTGGCACACATAGCCCCTAAGTCAGAGTCTATTTCTTCTGTAGTATTTCTCTTGTGTTTTGGTTCTCATTTGAATTAGGTCTCAGCCTCACTACCAGATTGATGTGCAAAGTCAGCTATTCACAGAACGTACTGATGGCCACAAAACATCTTGTGTATCATTAGTCTGTTCATATAAATAGATCATATTTCTGTAGCAAATCAAACTCCAGTATTATTAAAGCAATTAGAGCAAGTAATTGTTTAAAATTATTAAATATAATCAGTTTCTGGCTGTTTTATAGTTGCTACTCCAGCTCAATGGCTAGTGTATGCAATATGGCAAAAAATAGCACTGCATGCATTTAGAGTTTTCAGATGCAGCTCCATAATTATTTTATCACAGAACCATAGAATGCCAGGTTTGAAGGGATCTATCTCAGTGATCATCTGGTTCAACCCCTCTTAGCAAAAGCACAGTGTAGAAAAGATGGCCCAGCACCCTGTCCAGCTGAATCTTACTAGTGTCCACAATGGGAAATCCACCACTTCCCTGGGGAGATTATTTTAATGTCTACTGTTCTCATTGGGAAAAATTTTCCTCTTGTGACCAAAGTCTCAAACCCTCTATTGATCTAAGTCTGCATCAAATTATGATGCCTAATTACTATATTCCCAAAGAAGAAACTCAGATTGCATATTGTCATGCTTTAATCCCAACCAACAGCTAAATACCGTGCAGATGTTCTCCCACTCCTCATACCCCAATGGGATGGGAAAGATAATCAGAAAAAGAGTAAAAGTCATGGGTTGAGATATGAACAGTTTAATTGGAAATTAAAGTAAATTAAAATAGCAATATTGATAATACTAATGATAACAGTAATGAAAAAGGAGAGAAAGAGAGAGAGGAGTAAAACCCAAGAGAAACAAGCGAGGCACAATAAACTTGTCATCACTCACTGACCCTGTTCCCCAGCAGCAACTGGCTCTCAGCCAGCTCCCCTGAGTTCATAGACTGAGTCTGATGATCTGTGGCAGGGAATTCCACTTTGGCCAGTTTGGGTCACCTGCCCTAGCTGGGCTCCCTCCTCGTTGGCAGCGCATGGATAACTGAGAAGTCCTTGACTTAAGGCAAGCATTTACTTTGCAACAACTGAAACATCAGTGTGTTATTAACATTATTCTCACACTAAACTCAGCACTGTAGCAGCTACTAAGCAGAAAATCAATTGTATCCAAGCCAAAACCAGGACACATGAAATATAATCGGGAAAACCAGAGAAGAAACCTCACCTAGTTTATGCAAAGTATAAAGCAACCATTTACTGGTTAGAAATATTATTTTTCTGTAAGAATTTCCCTTTTGCTTACCATGTCTACTCTACATCACAGTGTATCAGTCTCTCCTCTCTATTTCTTTGAGGACCTGTGTATGACTTCTCCCTAATTATGGTAGCTGTGGGTGACTAACATAGGCATTGATTACAATTAGGGTGGAAAATGTGGCAAAAGGTTGTGATCATTAAAGAGAAGATACAAGACTTGAGTTTCTAGCTAAGACGTATCACACAGGCAAGACACAGTGAAGCCTGAGTACTGAATCTTCATTTCTTGGTATAGTTTTGAAAATATGAAAAGGTTAATCTCATTCTTGAACAACTTGCACAACATTTAAGCAGAGACTTTCAGTCTGAGGGACTGATCAAAAAAAAAACCCTATAGGTAAATTATATGATCCTTCTGCATCAATTCTAAGAGAGTGAATAACGTATTACATTAGAAGAAAGTGGGAGCTTGGGGGTGGGAAAGCAAGGCAAAAGAACTATGTAAATGAAAGTTTCTGAGAAAATGTAGAGACAGATTCTTGCATATGTAATTGTGAAGTCTTTGAAAATAATTTCTCTCTGCTGTAGGCAACAACATCTTTTCCCTTCATGAGAACAAGCTCTATCTTGGAATAATACCCAGAATCTTTTGTTTCCAGTACATCCTACCTCCCTGTGGGGTAACATCAAATCTAGAAGACTCAGTGAGCGGAGTTTCCATGGAATTGTTTCTGCAAAGAAAAGATGTTTTCGACTTCACAGAAAACACTGCCAGTTTGTCACTGTGAGTCACAGGAGATCTGGTGAAAATGACTTTTTTCTATATTGCCTGTACTTTTGCTAATATCCTGTCACACTGCAGTTCTGATAAATAGTTCCTTGACTCATTGTTGTCTTTGAAACTCTTATTCAGTGGAGATTTACCACTGCAAACTTGTATTGAGACTCACTCACCCTTATCATCTCTTAGCTTGCCATGTTCTTTTATTGCCTTCCTTCTCTGGTTTCATAATGATCTGTCTTTTGTGTGAGATTCTTATTTGGAATCACAAAACTACAGAACGGCTGAGGGTGGCACGTATCTCTGGGGCTCACTGTACAACGCCCCTGCTCAAACGAGGTCATCTGAAACCAGTTGCCCAGGACCATGTCCAGATGGCTTTTGAATATCTTCAGCCATGGAGATTCCACAATTCTGGACAACCAGAGTCAGTGCTCAGTTCCTGTCACAGGAAAAAAAAGGGTTTCCCAAAGTTTAAAGGGAATCTCCTGTGTTTCAGATTCTGCTTATTGTCTTCACTGGACTCTCTCTAATCACACAATCATAGAATCACAGAATGGGTTGGGTTAGAAGGGACTTCAGAATCACCTCAGAATCAACCCCTCTTCTATGGGCTAGGGCACCTTTCACTGGAGCACTTTGCTCAGAGCACCCTCAGTACATCCATGACTCCAGTACTGAAGAGCCCAGAACAGTAGTCCAGGTGTGGCCTCACCAGGGAAGGATCATCTCCCTCTTCCCACTGGCATCACTCTTCTGATGCAGCCCAGGTCAAAATTAACCTCTTTTTTTGCTGCAGGGACACATTGTTGACTCATGACCACTAGCACTCCCACATCCTTTTCTGCAAAGCTGCTTTCCAGCTGGCTGTCCCCCAGCATGTGCTGGTGCCTGAGGATCCTCCTTCCCAGGTGCAGGACTTTGCATTTCCTGTGTTCAGCTTCATGAGGTTCCTGCCAGCCTATTTCTCCAGTCTGATGAGATACCTCAGCACTCCTCAGAGCTGTATATCATCAACAATCTTGCTGAGGGTCCACTCTGCCCCATCATCTAAGTCACTGGTGAAGACAGACAGTACTACTCTTTTCCAGTATAACTCTTTTCCCATTATGCTGAATCTTGTAAAGAAAAAAAAAAATGAACTCATTAAATCAAGTCAGAAAGAAAATGCCTTCACCAGAACTACATGAACTCTATCAGAGCTAAGAGCTCCTGAGGTATTACAAGTATTCTGCATGGCCATTCTGTGCCCCTCTCATTTGTGAGATGAGTTGAGCACACTACTCCAGAGCTTGAAAAATCATATTCTATGAGCACATTGGCAACATCAGCAGGCACAGCTTGAAGAGCATGATTCTTGCTTCTGCACTGTCAACCTGTATATTACTGCTTTCCACTGAGGTGAAATACTGAGGGACACTCTGAGGGTCTCATGATGCTGGCATTCAGTCTCTCATCAAGGAGGGATTTTTGTTGACAATTGTGTCCTTGTCCAACTCCTTAGCTGAGCAGAATTTAATTAAAACATGTCTCCTGAGAACACTTGGTCACTGTTCAAATAATTCTCAGCTTGCAGGCACAGAGCACTAAGGGAGCTTTACTCTCTGCCCCTGCCCACTCTGCATTCCCATGTCCTTTGACTTGACTGCAGCTGTATATCTGCATAAACTCACCCCTTCAGATTAGATCTGACAACTCCCTCTTTGATAATAAGCAGAGCCCATTGAAAGACTGTAAAACTTGATCTTACCTTTAATTTGGTACATTATTTAATTTGATATTAGGACAAACTCTTAGTTGCATAAAATAAATATTGCCATTACACATATTACAATGGTTCCCTTGTTAATGATGCTGCTGATTGCTAAAAAATCATCTGTTGATTTGGCAGATGTCTTTCTCCAGATGTGCTACTTAAATAGCCATTTAGGATAGAGAATTTCAAATCCTCTGCTTTATAATTTTTATGGTTCTCACCCCTGTACACACTGGGCATTTTATGGAGCCTAATTATGTAAGAACTTACTCCATTTAAATTGGTATTGAAAACAAAATTTCTCTTTACAAATACTGAAGTAAACGAAGTGTCATCAGCAGTATACTGTTGTCTCTTTTGTATCTGGCCAGGACTGAAATGGTGGTAGCTGACATTGAAAACAAATTTGTCAATTTTCAGCAGTGGTCTAATGAGTGCTTAAGGGATAACTTATGAGAGAGCTAAAGAAAGGGAGAACTTGCATTCAAGAAGGGTGATTAGTGTTGTGGGTTCCTGTGAAGCATTAACTTGACAGCCACGTTCAAGGCAACAATATTTTTGTTCTCCCTACTGAAGATATTGTTTCAAAAAGGGTCATCACTTTGCAAATCAGGCATCTACTTACATTGTTTAAAAATCTTACAAGACTCCCATTAGAATAATGGATCCTGACATATACTTCCTAATTTGCTGTATGATATAACGACTGTGGACAACTATAATCATACTCCAATTGCTGCTTTCAAAAGATGTTTTTAAAAATTGCTCTATTGATCTGAGATGTAAACTGCATCTGTGATGGTATAAACAATATGTCCTGTGGGACGACAACATTAATATTTTATTACTAACTTCTTGCACAGCCTCCTACATGAGCTGTGGAATGTAAAAACAACCTTCGTTGAAGGAGAGGAGGAAAAGCAAAATGTGGGCATATAAATAACTTCTGAGAAATATTTAGTAATTTCAACATTTCATAAGCTGCATTTCTGCTTAAAATGTTGGATTTTAAATTGCAGGTTTGCTGCCTTGCATAGAATTTAAAGGATGCTCATTGGCAAATCAAAACTGGTCAGTCATTTCCAAGAAAATGAGATTATTTGGTTTGAAGGAGCACATTTGCCATTTGACATCACATTGTCTATTTTTAGGGAATGCTTTCTCATGAGCATCCATATGCCATTGTTCTACTCAAACAAGAAGAAGAAACTGAGGGGGAACATGGGCAGAAGTTTCTGGCCACCTCTCTGCAGCAGTGCACAGGCTCAACCTCATGCATCTGGTAAAATACACCACGCAGCCGAAGGCAAAAGAACTTGAAGGGGAGAGCCAATGTTCAGAAATTAATTGCCTTTTTCTCTTTGCTGGCTGTATTGAAGGTAGGCACCTTTCAAAGGTCAGTCCAAAATGTCCAATCAATTTTTTCTTAATGGCAATGGGAATGATGGCCACAGATTATATTCCACTGCATCTGCACTAGTGATTAGAGCACTGGATGAGGAAGCAGTGACTCGAATTTTTGGGTTTTTTTCTTCCTGAAAGAGTTATGCCAAGATACTGAGAAAAGGCCTAACTAGTAAAAGAGAGAAATGTCTGTCCTTTCCAAAAAGGCTGGGCTGCTGTGGCCTCTGGGCAGCAAAAGACTTCTGTTCTCATGGTGAAAAGAAGACTGACTTCACCTTGCGGTTTCAGCATTTAGAGTAGGGGAAGGAGGACAAGGGAACAGTCTGAAGTTTTGTCTTTCCTTTTAGGTCTTGTTTTTGCTTACTCAGAGATAATCTAATCTGAGAGGTGGGGAAATTTCATCTGGAACCTCAATTCCACTGAGCTGTGCTAATTTGCAGGAAAATTGCACCATGCTGTGGGAAGAAGAAAGGAACTTTACAAGGTTAGATAAGACTAGTTACAGTTCATGTAAGAGCCTGCAACTTTGTAGACTCTAAGATGCAAATTTATGTGGAATTTGTAACATGGAGAGCACAAATATGTAAAAAGAAAACTGAATGTATCCCCGAGGGGCATTTCTAATGGAAAAGTATTGCTTGATTGTGTAGTTCATTTCACTTTAACTAATTAGTAGCACTGGATGCTTCATTTGAAAATAAAGAAGAGGACAAGTGACACTTGAGCCTGATGAACATGATGCCCTTATGCAGACATAGACAGCCCTGCTCCTCATACACACCAGCACTTCTGTGCTCTGCTGCCAGAAAATACCCCAGTGATTCCTGACAACTAGAACAGTCTCTCCATGGGCTATAGAAATACATCAGAGGGAAGAAGAAAGATGTTTTGGAAGTGACAGAGACATTTTTTTCCTGACTGCGCCTCTGCCTTCAGAGCAGCAAAGTGCATAGGTCTGTAAATTCCAGTGTCTTAAGTTCCCAGTAACCTCAAGGAACTGCATAGCTAGAATCAGGTCCTGAATGCATATATAGGCTAAAAGAGCATCTGCTTAAATGTACTCCTATAATGTACCAGTTCACAATAAAAACATGCAAAAAATTTAGAGTGGTATCACTGCTCTGGGCTGCTCAGAAAGTATTTTATGTTTTTAAAGAACATATACAGAAAGTTTGTGAGGATATGCGGATGCAAGCCTGACATTTTAAAAAGTGACTACAATTGTTTTTTCTAGATCTGCTGTCGTTGGGTTAGCTTTGTTTGTAACTATTCCATCTCTAGGCATAGGTTCTGGCTCCATTATGCAGCATCATTATGACACAGAAAAGAAACCTAACATTATCCTCACAGGGACATGGATTCATCATATGCCACAGTGCAGCTACCTCTGGGAGTATTATAAGGAATGTTTCAGCTAGGCAGAAAGCAAGAAAGTGTGACATAAAAGAAAGTGATTCACCACCAACAAATGCCTGAGCACCAGTGATGCACAGTGATGCTGCTGAAGGAAGCTGTTGGAGGTGTTGTGAGACAGCAGGCTGGAAAAGCTGATTTCTCATATTATCTCATTAATACAAAATGTGAACGCTAGAACAAATACAAAGCACCACAAGAAACTACTAGTTGAGTGAACAGGTGACTCAACTGTTTGTGGGCTCTGTGGAATAGGACTCTGCCAGTCCACAGAGCACACAAATGCAGAACAGGATAAAAGCAGTACAAATGCAGATTACTCAACCCTCAGGCTCCTCTGACAGTGAAGTCAGTACATTCCAGCTGCTGACAGTCCAGATGATCTGAGCTGCTCAGTGACACAAGAAAAAAAATGCTGCCTGCCTTCAGTGTTCTGACTGCAGGCTTGCATAGTCCAAGAGATAGAAAATTAAATCAAATTAAATTAAATCCATTTAATCTCAAATCATCTGCACTAAATGTCCAAAGAAAAGCAAAATATTTTGGAGTTCAAAAAGGCATCCATAAGTTTTGGAAGAGTAAGTGATTGATAAAACCCATAAAAAGTTATGAACTTAGAGTTACAAGAAATCTTCAATGTTAAATTTGAATTGTAGGTGCAAATCAGACAAGCCCCAGAAACAAGTCTGAGTGATTTAAGAATTTTCTTTTCTCAGACAGAAGTTTCCATCCTACTGGATCCTACTGCAATTCCATTCAAAATAATTACAGTAGTCTAAATCACCCAGATAACAGTAAATTATTTCAACAAATATTTTATATCAGGGCACAGTGTCAAGAGCTTGCCCAAGAAACTCTTGCCTCATATAGAAACTGAGTTGATAAAATCAAAGCTACCTCATCTTTCTAGAATCCAGATCCAAAATAAGGACATATGAGGCTTTCAGACAAAATTTTGTGGATTTTCTTTCCTGGAAGAGAGAACTTGCACATTTTTCTGTGTCTCCTTATAAAAAAACATTGTATTTTTGTCTAGAATACTCCCTGCAGTCCTTCCACCCACAGCCTCAAAATGTCAAAATTGAGGAAATGACCTAGCAGAAAAATAATTTTCTTAGACAAATGTTTAATGACTAACAAAGTAGTGAAGGTTTGAAAATCTGGGTAATTTCAGGAATGGTTGGTAGTGTTCTCTTTGTCTAAGCAACAACACAGACACGAGGTGCTGCCTGAAAGATGATTAAATTGGGTCTTACATTGCCCCAAAGCATCACAGATGTGCAAGACTGAAAGGTCATCTGAGTCCTTTCCTTCATTACAGGATCAAGTATAATCAGATTTAATAATCTCTCACTAATGCCTGTCTTCCCCATTTTTTTGAAAGAACTTCAATAAGAGGGATTCCACAGCCTTCCTAAGCAACCTGAATGGAGCTCTTCTCACAGTTGGATTTTCCTGTTATTGCACCTCGGACTTTTAATCTGCAGATTAAACTGATTCAGCCTTGTCACTTCAGTAGAATTGAGAACAACTGACAACTTTTAAATATTTGAAAAATACTATCCTAACCCCCTTTTCTACACTACCTTATTTCCTTCAGTTACCTTCCAAGGATTTTGGGCTTTTGAGACACCAATCATTCTTTCTGGTTCTTCTCTGCACCTTCTCTCAATTCATCACTGTCTTTTCTACAAGTGAGCAGCCCAAGGATAAATACAGAAGTACAGCTGAGATATTCCTAGTGACAAGTAGAGCAGAATAATTGCCTCCCATGCCTTGTACATCATTCCTGTTAATTCACCTCAAAATGGAACTGCCTTTTCTGCAATGACAACATATTGTTAATTCTGATGCAATTATGGCTAAGTGCCATACAGCCACCTAACCAGCCAATACCCATTTTGCATCTACATGTATGATTTTCTTTCCTGGTGGGAGTAATTTGTGCTTGCTGTTATCATTTTATTGACAAATTCTATTTGATTAATTTCAGAACATTTCTCAAGTTCATTTTGAATGCTTAATATGTCACCCAAAGTTCTTGCAACTTCCAGCACGGTGTCCTCCATGAATTTGCAAATGGCCTCCCTTCTGATATCTGAGATAGTAGTGAAAATTGTGAAGAATATCATATCTAGGGGGATTTCTTGCATGTGTCTTGAAAGGATTTACAAAACTATTTTCTATTCTCACACTACCATGATTTTTGTAAAAATCTCCATCATTCTTGATTGTGTAGAAAAAGCTGTATTTGCTTGCATTAATTTGAATCTGACTCAAACAATAGCTCTGGAAATTATAAACTTAGCTGTTCATCTTAAAGAGGTGCTAAACATGAAGCTTCATGACAATTACACAATATCAATTTTCACTGATGATCAACTTTGCAGAATAAAGCGAATATGCTTGCAATTTCTCTTAGAATGTAAAATAATGAGGGATCTGCATGGCAACAGCTAATTGCCAGTGGGTGTTACAGAATGATTCCTCACCTAATTGCCAAATACTTCTAGTTTTGCTATGATAATTTTGAAAGTAATTTGATAATTTTTACACTGAAAGTAGAATAAATGTTTGCACTCCATTTCTCAGTATTTTTCCTACCCACTCCATCATTACTAAGATTCACACATAAAAATTTTGTTTAGAAACATACTCCACTGTTAATTTAATATAAACTGGTCATAACTATAAGGTAGGATTGATTTGTAGTTTGCTTTTAAGTTAAGGGATCTCTTTTCACTGATTTCAGTTGGCTTTAGTTCAGGCTGTAAGACTAAAGTTTGAAATTTGAGTATAGGTAATTAGCAGTTGTAAAATTGTACACCTACTTAGCAATAATTTAAATGTTATTTACATAGAAATTTATCAAAGAGATTTATCTGTGGGTGATAGCACAATAAAGCTACTAACAGGATATTTAGTATTCATATAAGCATTTATTTTAGACTATAAATCATTGCAATATAATGATGCTTAAATAGGAAATAAACTTACAACATAAGCAAGATTTCACCTAGAATACAGAATATTTTATAAGCCAACTTCCTTATATTGACTCATGATCATAAAGGCAGTGGAGTTAGAGTGAGGCTGAACGTGACTGTAGAATTTCAGTCAGAACACAGACAACTGTTTAGGTGATTTCCAAATTGAGATATCATGGAAGAAAAAGAGGAAATAA
>VZRX01000440.1:42008-70938 GCA_013398075.1 Notiomystis cincta | reverse complement strand
CCCAGTGGGGGGGCGGTGAGGGCGGAGGGGCGCAGGTGGGTGGCCCCCGGCCCTCTCGAGGCTGATTGCGGATCCGCCTGGCAGGGGATGCGGAACCTGCCGAAATAGCGGATTTAATTATCTCCGTGGAGCAGCGGGAAACCAGTGAGCAGGGAGGGGCCGGCGGGTACATGGTGCTGGGGCGTCGCAGCAGGGGGGCAGTGAGGGCTTGATCTAGCAAGGCTGTGGCCCACACAGCCCCCAGCCCCCACGTACCCACTCAGCNACGTAGCCACTCAGCAGTCCCATGCCAAGAGCCCCCTTCCTGCTTCGCCTGTAGGAAAGATACAGCCCCATGCTGCAGAGAAACCCCCTCAGTCAGGGTCCCCACACAAGGCTGAGGACCCTCTTAACCATGTGCCCCTCTGCAGCCCCCTCCCCAGCCCCAGCCCTGCTCAGTATGCTGCACGCTCCCTCTGGGCACTGGGCAGGAACTCTTCATTTCACACATCATTTCCTGCTGCTGCTGCAGAGCCACCTGCAGCCCCATCCCTGTCCCCCCTCGGCTGCCCCCATCCTCATCCCCTTGGCATCAGCCCCCCAGCTGGCTCTGGGACTGCTTGGTGCACAGTGCTGTCCATGTGCCCTTGGCACTGCCCATGGCCATCGCACATTGTCCCCTGGGAACCGTTCCTTTGTCACCACCTGCCGTCCCTGTACACTCAGCACTAATCCTTGGCACGATGCCCCATCCCCTCCGCACTGTTCCCTTATCACTGACTGCCATCCTTGTCCCCTTGGCTCCTTCAGCACCTCTCTGCCCCCTTAGCCCTTCTCCTTTCCAAGGGGGGCTCCTAACTGCCAAGCCAGCCAGCCTCCCCCTGCCTGCTCTGCTTTGAGCCCCAGCCAGGAAAAACTCTGCTTTTCTCCCGGGAGAGAGAAACAGGCACCCCAGCCAGCCTGGACCTGGGGTGCTCCTCGCTGCATCAGCTGCTGCAGCACAGACGGGTGCCTGGCCCAGGGGTCCCCAGGTCTGGAAGAGTTAACAGGCAGGGGCTGGGAGGTGAGGGAGCAGCAGGAGCAACCAGGAGTGATCAATACGGTGTGTTGGAGCCGCGCACAAATCGCAGCTTGGAGCCATAAATCTCCCTGCCGTCACATGCGATGAGGATGAGCAGGGAGCTTATCTCCTGGCTGCGGTGCCGCCAGCCGCTCCTCCCACTCGCACCCCGCCGCGCACTGCCCTGGGACCACAGCAGACTGGATGGGAGCTGCGGCCTCCCGCGCTGCCAGGCACCCACAGCGCCCACAGGGTGACGGGTGGGTCAGTGCTGGGGAGGCTGGCAACTCCCAGGCATGGGTGTAGCTGGGCTGCATCCATGAGGGAACACTTTCGTGGGAGCAGGCATCCAGATTCAGACAAGGGCTGGGGGCCAGCGTGGTGGACTGGCTCTGGGCATGACATCCTGAAACAGCTGAAGCCACCCTGGCTCTCTGGCTGCTCCTGCCAGCCACCTGAGATGAATCACCCAGGGCGAGTGAGTCACCTGCCGCCCCCCCTGGCCTTGGCCACGTTGGCAGCAGAGCTTGGCAGCAGCATCCACTACACTTCCTCACCCTCCCCTTGGCACAGCAGCAGGGCTGGTGCTGCTCCACTTTCTGCAAGGGAAGAGCTGCGAGGAGATGTCCAAGGCCTTGTGCAAAAACGGGCAGCACAGGATACATGGCAGGGTTGCCAATAGTGAGTCCAGTGCTCTGTGTGTCCCTTCCCAAGCCAGATGCCAGGTGACCCCCATCCAAGCAGCAAACGCTCTAGGCAGGCTCGGACTATGGGCACGTGGCAAGCAGCCTGCTGCTGGCATCTGGCCAGGATCAATTTGATCTGTCCAATCCAAGGAGATCCAGCTCATCCAGATCTGGAAAGGACCAGTGCCTGGAGCAGCAGGCAGGCAGGCGGGCAGGTAGGCAGGCTGCACCCACAACCCCATTCCTTGACCCCGACCAGGCTCCAGCTGCCCCAGTATGGTGTGGCCTGTCATTTATGGGAACTGAGGTGAGGCCAGGGCTGCTCTGTGCTGGCAGGCTACTGCCCAGAGCATTCCTCAGCTGAGCCAGCTGATGACCCTGTGCACAGAGGAGGGCACATATGCTGTCACTTGCACCACTGCATGCAGGCCCTGAGCCTCCTGCAGCTTCCTGATGCAGGCAGCACTGGGCAGTGGTGCCCTGGCCAGGGCAGGACCAGGACGTGTCACTGGATGCTGCCCAGACCCCAGCAGGAGACAGTCTTGGCTCCCAAGGGCTGGCAGCCATCACCATCCTGTCTGAGAGCCTGAATTGGTGTGGGTGGTGCATCACTAGCCCAGTGTGGCATCAGCCATGAGCTGAGGCCCCGAAGCAGGCAAGGGTGGATGCCAGGACCCTGTTCCTCTCCAGGATCTCCCAACCAAGCTTACTGTGCAGTCAGCAGCTGAGCTGGCATTGATTTATTGATCCAGCATCCATAGGGGTGGGAGTTGGGAGGGGCTCAGGCTTTGATCAGCCTCCTGCAGAGGAGGCAGGCATCAAAGGCTGATGCGTGGGCAGCAGTGGCCTCTCTCTGGGACAACGGGGAAATCTGCCTGTTGTCCTGGTGGGCATGGCCTGGGCCGGGGGCCTGGATGCTCAGGTAGCCAGAACTGGCACCTGCACCCTTTCTGGTGGTGCTGGGGAGGAACGGGCTGGCAGGAGCCAGGGAACTCCTGGGTGATGCTGAACCCCTGGCAAGCAGGGGTGCCACAACAACAGGCAGACAGTTTCTCTCCTGTGCTGCTGGCAGTAGCGTATCTGCCATTCCCAGCAGAAGAAGCAGACCAGGCTGCAACTGCCCTCTGGGGTACAACAGGCAATGATGTAGGGCACTATGGGCCCCATGGCTGTGCCTGGCTCTGCCCCAAAGGTAGATGGGCAGGAGAGGTGAAGGGAGCAGGGCAGATGTTAGTGCAGCTGCTGTGCAGGGGTGACAGGTGCGATAAACGATCCTGGGTTCTCCAGAGGCCAGTAAATTAGAATCAATAGGAAGCAGGAATAATTTATTTGTTTGACATCGCCTGTTAATTAACTGGGCTGATGAGTGTGATGGGGAGTGGCAGGAACTCTTCCACCTGCTCATCTGGTATCTTTCCACAAGGGCTGGGAATGTCATGGGGTAATCCCATCCTCAGTAGCCCAGCATCTGTCCCTGCCCTCAGCAGTGGGGCAGGACAGGGGCAGGAGGGGACATCCTGGTGATGGCCTGACCACCTGTGGCAGGGCACAACGTGGGGAAAGGCTGAACACAGGGATGCTGCATGGCCGGTGGGCCAGCAGTGCACACGGTCCCTGCATGGTCCCCCTTGCTCAGCATTTCCTCCATGCCCAGGCACTGCTAGACCTTGGCCCCTGCACCTCCCTGGCAGCTCTGGTGTGGCCCATGTGCTTGCTCCACCAGCTGAGCATGTCTCCAACCAGAGCTACCTCTGCAGGCTGCCTCTACTTCCTCCCACTGCTGCTCTGTCCCCAGCACAGCTGGTGGCTGCACTGGCAGGGTCACTGGCCAGGTGCTCGTCCCCATGTTGTCCACACTCCCAGCACACGTCCTTGGCTCTGCCTTGCCTGCATCCTGCTGGGCTCATGTGCATCCTTGGCAGCTCCATCAGGAGTGGCTGCAAGCACAACTGGCTGACAATGTGTGCCTAGGCAGTGGCACCCCCATCAGGGTGCAGGCACAGAGCTGTCCCCAGGTCCCCGCTGGCAGGGTGCTAGGCTGTCCCTGCTCCATAGGCCTGCCTCAGCCCCAGGCAGCACCGTCACCTCCCTCTGTTTTTTTTTAAAAGAATAACATTTCTGCTAAATACTTTAATCAGATTAGTAGCAGTGTGTCTGCAGTGCTGTTAAATCAATGCTCCCCAACACATCTCGGCGGCTAGAAATCAATTACTGTTTAAGCCGTGCCTTGGTCCCTGGCCTGCGATCAATATGGGAGATGTATTACTCTCCCAGAGTCTTTCCCACTAAAAACCTTTCATTTGTATAACAGGAGCTCAGGCAAAGTGCCGGTGCCCTCCCTTCCCACCTGCTCCTCAAGGACCAGGCAGCCCCATCCCAGCTTCGCTCTGGGAGGCTGCTGGGGCCAGCTGGCTTGGAGACTGTATGACACAGGATTAGGACAATCCCTGCTCCAGGAGGAGGTGTGCAATACTGGGCCAGCACAAGGTGTGCAAGACTGGGTCCCACACATGGTGGGGTGGGACAGGGCAGGTGAGGGACCCCCAGGCCGGGTTGCCTGGTGCCCCTGGGGCCTCCTGGGCCCTGTTGCAGTGTGGCTGAATCCTCTGGCAGTTCTAATGCCCACTGCCGTGGTTTCTGCCCATCACTGCATCCCAACCAGGGCACTGCCAGACCCAGGCATCCCACAAGGAGGGTATGACCACTGCCCCACATGCACCTGCCCCAGAGCTTTGCCCCTCTGTGGACCCCTCTCTCCATAGGGCTTTTTCCCCCTCCTCCATCTTTGTCCCATAATTTGGAGAGTGATTTCCATTATTCATGATAAGGATCTTTAATTAGCTGTGAATATTAATGACTTACTCTGTAATTAATCATGCTTTGCATACCGGGGGGGGGGCAGCTCCTAGCACACCTTGGCTAAGTATGGGTGGCTCCAGCAGAGGCAGCAGCCCCAGGGTCTCACCCCATCCCAGATCAGCACCCCCACCCACCCCATGGGACTACAGGGAGAAAGTGGCCCTCCATAAACACACTGGCAGTTTACCATTTGGGGATTCAGCCTCACATCTCCAGGCCAGGGCTGAGGACTGCTGTGAGGCACAGTGAGGGGCTGCTCTCACCCTTCTCCCTGACCAGATCTTGCTTCAAGAGCTGGGGGCAACCTGGGCTGTGCTGGGGTCATATCTCCTTGCCCAGCTCTGCAGGTGCCTGTGAGGGATGAAAAGTGGCTTTAGGTGCATCCCTTGCTCTTCTGCCCCATGCAGTGTGCTCTGGCAGGCTCCAGGCTGAGTCCTGCTGCAGGGCTGGTCTGCACTGGCCAAATCCACCTCAGCCCTATACAGCTGCAGGTGCCCTGCCTGAAGCAGACAGGCATCATCCTTCTTGTAGCTCCCTGCCCTCTCTGCCTGTCTGTCTGCACATTACCTCTCAGCCTCTGCTGTCAGGGAATTTATGCAGTCCCAAATCTTGCTTGCTTGCCCCAGATTTGGTTCTAGCATTGTCTGCACTGAGGAGAAACTGAGGCACCAGGGCTGGTAGCGCAGGGATCACTGCCTGTCCCCATCCTGACACGGCAGGGATGTCCCAGGTGCCAGGTGGGAGTGCCAGGGTTGGATGTCCCAGATGCCTGGGTGACGGATGGCGAGCGGAGGCACCCGCTGGCCGCCGGAGGCCTCTGCCTGCCTGCGCCAAGCGCTCCCACGAGGGCAGAGTTTGCTTAAACAGAGACAGATTTAACTATTTCCATTACAGCTAAATGATGAGCACCATAAACTTTATGGCTCCATGCGCATGAGAGCGGCTCTAATGGCCTTCACCATCTGGAGGAGATGGCTCCGTGGGGGACCTGCCGCCCGCTGCCCGCCCACAGCCAGGACCTGCGTGCAGAACCAGAACCTGCCCGGCACCAGAGCCAGCATGGGGCTGCCAGCGCCTGCAGGTGGCATGGTACCACTGGCTCTCTGCGTGGGGCTGCCTGAGTTTGACCTGATGTGATCCTGCCGTGGAGCAGACGAGCTGCACCTCATCTGCTGGGCCATGAGGTGGCCCTAGGGTTTTTGGGGGTCTGCAGCCCTGCTTGCACCCACACTGCAGCAGGGTGAGGGGACAGCACTCCTGGGTGCCTTTTCCTGGGTGCCTTTTCCTGGGTGCCTTATCCTGGGTGCCTTCTCCTGGCATCCTCTGCCCCACAGCTCTGTAGGGGTAGGCTGGGAGCAGGTCCTGCCTGCACTTCCAAATGCCTCCAGCACGCTCCTTGCCACTTCTCTGCTGGTACTGTGCTGTAGGATTTGTTACTGATGGGTGCAGGAAGACTGCCCAGCAAGGCTGTGCTCTGAATACCCAACTACCCCTCAGTAGTGCCTGTGTGAGGCCTGCTGGTTGCTGGTTGTGGTGGGTTTGTAGGGGGCTGTGGGGTACCTGTATCAGTCATCCCCTACAGAGGATTGTTGGCATGACTGTGATCCATGCAGGGATGCTGCTGGGCTGGCACTCCAGGCACGGTGCTGTGGGTACACCTCTGAGGGGTGGAGGGATGGGCAGGTGCAGGTGAGGACACAAAAGGCATTGCTTCTGTGCTCCTAACCCCTGATTTTTGTGGCTCCCATGGCAGCAACACCATGGCACAGAGCATTCCCCCATAACTGTGGGCTGATGGGACTGTGGCTGCATGGTTACGGCCAGCCAGGGCAGGAGGGCTGTGGGGCTGCCAGCTCCCAGCCTGGAGCTGAGAGCGAGGGCTGGGGCTGCTGGCACGGTGCTGCAGCAGAGGATTAGGTTTGGTGAGATGCTTTGAAGTCTCATGAATATGAATCAGTGGCTTGGGGCAGGAGTGGAGGGTCTACGGCTAATCTCTTCCTTGCCATGGTGACAAGTGTGACAAACAGTGTGTGGGCTGTGGGCTGGGCAGGGAGAAGGCAGGGGACGAGGAATGGCAGGCAGGGCAGCCCTGGTAAAGGGGGGCACGTGGCTGACACATGTTGGGGTGCCAGACCAGGTGCTCTGCAGTGCACCCCAGACAGCCTCCCCCATCCTTGTGCCCACCTTGGCTCCTTGGAACCCCACTCTGAGCAGGGTGCTCCCCACAGATGCTGGCACTCTGCTGGGCTCTGGGGCCCAGGGCAGAGGTGATGGCATGGCTGCTGGCACTGCCCATCCAGCATGCCACTGCAGGTGCCCCAGCTTGCCACTGGTGGCCAGGCAGGGAGTGCAGCCAGTGCCGGCAGGATGCAGCTCCTCAGGGCCAGCAGTGTGGGCAGGGACAGCTGCCTCAGCTCAGCCCTGCTGGGTGTTTGGCCAGAGGCAGGGGTACAGCTGGGGTCAGGGTACCACAGCCAGGGAAGGGACCCAGCCCTTTCCCCAGCTCATCCCACCACCAGCCCAGCCTTGTATGTGCTTGTAGAAGCCCCATGGGCCCCAACGGGCTCCCATCGATCCAGGCCGTGGTGCCATCTGCTCAGTGGTGCTGTGGCTCTGCCTGCCATAGCCTGGGCTCCATGGAGATGTCATGTTTGGGTCTGCTCCTCCTGTGACAGCCTGAAGCCCTCGGTGCTCTCCTAGGAGACAGTAACTAGAGCAGACGCTTGCTCCTAGCAGGACATGACTAGGGCTCGCAGGAGAGTCTCTGAGATCAATTTGGAGGTTGTTTTGATGCTCTCCTGTTGCAGCATGGCGGTGGCAGCTGCTGCTCAGCCCAGGGGACTGTGCATGGACAAGCTCTGGCTGGCAATGCTTGGTGGGGCTCAGAGAAACTGTTTGGGCTGGTGCAAGCCACAGAGAAGGCTGTTGGCTTTGCAGTCTCTCAAAGACTGCGGGTGCTGGCAGTGAAGTTGCTGTTTGCTCCGAGGGTGCCCAGAGCTGCTGTCTCTCTTCCAGCACCCATGGCCCAGGATGCTGTGGCTCAGGGCCAGGACAGAGCACCGAGCAGGGAATGCTGTCCAGACTGTTTGCTGGAGGACAGGGAAGGGAGAATGAGGGCTGGAGCGACACTGTGGCAGGAAGACAGACAAATGCAGAGCAGATGTTTAATTATCAGCACAGCATTCTCGGATCCCTGAAAATCTCTGCATCCAAATGTAGATATTTTATGGGAGCATACGCTTCTGCTGAGAGCTGGAGATGTACCACAGTGCCCACCTTCCCATGGACTATGCATCACCAGGGCTGGCACTGTTTGCCTCTGCTGTGGATGGGGCTGGAGTTGGGCTGGAGGCCATCAGGAACTGTGTGCCATTGTGGGGATGAAGCTCACTGCAAGCTCACGGCCCCAGAGGCAGAGTCCTCCATCCATCCTGCTTCATCCCACTGTGCAGGGATGTGCTGGGATGTAGCAGCTGCCCCCTGTGCCCAGCTGGGAGCCTGGCCAAGCACAGGGCCAGGCAGGGGCTGGAAACTGCCTTCTCCTTGCATCTATCACCTCTTAAAGCTGGTCCCTACTGGCCCAGAGAACTTGTAGAGATTTCTTAAAGTCCTCTGAGACCTTTGTGGTCTCTTGTATTCTAAGTCTTGCGAGGTGTAGGCATACGTGTCATCCCTGCATACAGGCTGTCTCTCCTCTACCTCACATCTCTCCCCTGGCCCCTGGCTGTTCTCTGGCACATCTGGGGCAGTTGGAGAGCTCTGCCATTGTTAGAGTGGGAACTGGGGGACACACAGGCAGAAAATGAAATGGAGCTGCCCGGGGTTCTGGACTGGCCTGAGCTTTGTGCGCCACTTGCCTCTTTGCTGCTGGAGGAGCTGGAAAGGCTGCCTGCTCTGCCATGGGCTATGGACCACTGCATGTCCCTCAATATAGGGATATGCTGTAGGTCCCTTGAGACATTCCAGCTTGAGGCTGCAGCCAGACATGGGGCTGGTCTCCAGCACAGAGCCTGGTGCTGTATCTCAGTAATAGCACCCTTCAGGAAAGGGCTGGTGGAGGGCAGCCCTGCTGTCCCTGCCTGAGCACCGGGGCATGGTTACCTGACTGTGCCAAGTGAAGTAATTGGCAAGAAGAAACAAGTACAGGTGGGTCCTCATCCACAGTGTGAGGGGCACTGGGGCAGAAAGCACTAAAGACCCCTCTCTACAATCACTGTGAAAGACTCTGCAATCCAGGGGAGCCCCCATGCTGGGGCTTTGCCACAGGAGTGGGTTCAGCTTACGGGCAGTGGGCTTCCCTGAGTCTCCCCTACCAGTTCTGCAGAGCTGCTGGGGAGATGTCCATGCTGAGGGAGGGATTTCCAATAGCACGTTAGGGCTGTCAGCAGTCTGTCCCCAGCATGGAAATCTCATCCCAGGCAGCCCAGCCTGTCTTCACTGCTCCGCAGTCCCTTGAGGCTGTAAACATTTTGGATTCCCTGCCTCGCCTGCTCAGGCACCTTGCAGATTCAGGGCATGTTGCTGTCTTAAAACCTATCAGGTTTCCTGTCACCTCCCAGGGCCCATGAATCTGTGGGCCTGATGGAGCTGGGACTGAAATGGTCCTGCAGGCGAACAGCTCTGCACACCCTGTACACCACCACCTGCTCCCCGCATGGCTCTTCTCTCCACAGGCCTATAATTCCCCCCAACCCACGGGAAACTGCTCCAGCATCATCCCCAGCAGGCTGGAACTGGCTGCTCTTCTCTAGCTCAGCTGGAGTTCCCAGGGACATCCTGGGCATCAGGTACCACATCCAGCTATAGCCAGGACTGTGCCTTGGCCGCCAGCTCTGCTAGTGGGCTTAGATCTGGGGCAGGCAAAGGGTCTGCCACTCTTGCCAGCCTAATAAGACAGGACTTAGAGTCTGGGACATTTTTCTTGCCACTGCTACGCTGTTTCACTGTCTGCATCCCTGCTCCTGGGGAGAGGGGAGTTAGTGATGCTGTGAGTGCTGGAACCCCATCAAGCAGTGGCAAATAAGGGCTACACGTGCAGCCGACAGCCCCAAACCCTCATAAATCTCCTTTGCACGGCCCATGGCTCACCTAAGTAGATTTGATTTGTCAAATATTAAAATTAATTTAGAATTGAGTGGTGGCCTGTGTGCGCACCCTGCTCTCCTGCCTTCCCCCCGCTGCCACCTCTGCTCCTGCCCAATGCATCATCCCCGGCCCCGCGCTCTCGCCCCAGCCGGGGCGCCGGGAGCCGGGATAAATCATCCTGCCGCCACGCTCAGAGATGAGACGATTGCTTGCTCGGCGGCAGGGGATCACAGGGGAAATCACACCGCGTGCCACCCGCTCCGTGCCGGGGGCGGGGGAGACGCCACGCTTAGGCAGAGATTTATTTATTTGATTTTACTGGGCTGGGATTTTTTTTCATCTCTCAAACACCCACGAGGGAATTGCAGCCCCTGGAATATTAATGCCACACAGGACGCCAGCTCGTTAAAATGTCACCTGGCTGTAATTTCTCCTGCGCTTATTATTCCCCAGGGAGCCCGAGCTCCCGTTCCTCCCTGCTCACGGTGGTCCCGGCACATGGGGCAGCCCTGCCCGTCCCCTTTACTGCAGCATGAGCGCTGCTCTGTCACATCACCCAAAATGTTTCTGGCCCTCTTCCACCACCGCAGAGGTGGGCTGCACCGTCTCCAGCATTTCCTGCTGAGCTGAGCCCCAGGAACCGATGCTGTGAAAGGCAGCACCAGCGTGGTGCAAACCCAGCCTGGCTGGCACGAGGGATGAGGGGTATCACCACGGGCGGAGGTGGAAGGGCAAGGGGTCGACCAGCGGGCAGTGCTGGCATGGGCTGGGGACAGGGTGGCACAGGGAACAGCTGCCTTAAGGAAACTTTGGCTCAGTTCCTGCAAATTAATGTTTTTTTCCCAAACAGTTTCCTGGCGCTAAGCGCGACGCGGGGAGCAATTATCTTTAGTGTCGATGTTATTACCATAAAAATTGCATTGAGGACTTTTCTCCTCCGATTAGAAAGTTAACGATCATCACTGCCTTCATTGTTCCCCGCACCGTGCTCGCTCTAATAAAGAGTCTGTGCACTTTACTTTTCACTTAGCATGAAAATTACCCAGCTGCTGCTGTGCACGGCTGTACAGCCCCCGCGCTCACCTCCCGGTGACGGGCCCTTGGCAGGTACCGGCAAGGAGCAGCCGCCAGCTCGGCTGGGACGGACGGGCTGGCTGGCGGCTTCCCCGTGTGGTGGAGGCCAGGGCTTGGCTCAGAGCAGGGGATGCCGGTGTCACGGCTGTCTGAGCCTCAGGGAGCACCTGAGGAAGCTTTTCCGTGTGCTCTCCTTCAGGGATGTGACATCAGCAGACCCTGCTCATGACCACCTGCTGGGCATCCTTGGACCCACAAAAGCCAAACCCATAGGGGATCACCCCTGCTTCTCTTGCCAAGGGCTTAGAGTGCAAGGGATGGGTCCAGCCTTGCCATGGTGGCTGCACTTCTACTTGAGACTCCACCATGGCTCTCCATCCATGGCCAAGCTGGGGCTCCCTTCTGGCCCCACTCTCATGGGCAGTGGCACAGGTGAGCCCGGCTGCTGCTGGCTGCTTGCCTGTCCTGCCCTGCAGGCAGCACAGCATCACCATTTATGGCAAACCGGTGCTGTGCCTGCCTGTGGACATCCAGGCTCTGGCACTCGCTGCCAATCCCACCACCTCTGATTTTCACAGGGAATATTTGCATCGTTTTGCTCAATACCAGCATAGCTCTTTAAATGCTCGAAGTGCTGTAAAAATCTTAGCTAATCTTCAGAGAGCTTTTTTTTTTTTTTTCCAAAGCTCTTCATTACTCCCTAATTGTTCAAACTTCTCTTCTTTTCCTTCTGATTAAAAGCAGATTTTAAAAGTGCAGTTCAGTTTCTCAGCTATTTTCAAGTCAAATGGATTCCATCCCCCTCTCCATGTATTAATAACCTGTTCTCGTGCATCCCCCAGTGAGCCAGTAAAAGCCCTTCTGAGCAGAGACAAGGTGACAGCAGCGCTCCAGAGGGAACGATTGGAAGGGGGTTACAGCTTGGAGGGAAAGAGATCCATCCATCCAGCTATCTATCATCCATCCTGCTATCATCCATCTACCAGAGAAATAACATTTGCAATTCTGCTTTAGCTCTTCCTAATAATCATTAATATTTTCTTTTACCTTCCCAACCAGTAGTAGGAGGAGATGCAGGGTTTGGGGCGCAGGCAGCTCCATGGGCTGGGGGTGTGAGAGGAGGGGGGTACAGTGTGTGGTGCCATGCAATGCAGGCGGCTGTGTCTGTGTGTGGTCTGTGGGATGGCTGAGCTGCTGGAAGGGGAAAGAAGGGCAACCCAGTGATGGTCACCAGCACACCCCACAGCAGGAGGGAGTGTGTGCCCAGCTGGAGAAGCATCTTGCTGAGGGGATTCTGGGATTCTGGAGGTGAAGATCAGAAAAAGTGCTGCTCTGGGCTCTGCCCCTGCCCAGCAGGGTGAGCCTGATGTCAGTTGTGGATCCAGATGGTGCAGTGTGGTCACACACAGCGCCCAAATGTGCAGCGTGCATCATCCTCTCCCTGTCTCCTGGGACTGGCCCCAAGGAGTCCCACTGTCTCCAGCTGGTAATGCCAGACACCACGCCCTATCCCAGAGCTCTGTCCTCAGCCAGCTGGCCTGCTGTAGGAGATGGGACAGTGATGGATTGCAGCATTTACACATCTTCCCAGGGAGGAAATGCCACGTCCTGCGGGGCTCCATCAGCTGTCAGCAGCGGGCAGGGCAGGACCCAAGGCCATGCTGAGGAGTGGGTGCTGATTTCCAATGAGCGATGCAGAGGGTAGGAGGGAGAATCCCGAGTGCCACTGCCCAGGCTGAGTACCTATTCCCTGTCTTGGGCACCTTCCCTCCTTTTAGTTATAATCACACTACCCACCTCAGCCTGGAGCAATGGCCCCATAAAGCATCCCTGCTCATCTGGAGGGGTCTGGGGGAGACCCCAGCATGGCCCAGGGGTTGAGTTGCTGTAGTTAATGGTCCCACTCTGCAGTGGGCTTCAGACCTGCTACCAGGTTGGTTTGTGTCATCTTCGAGCCACTTGTTGCTCTTAGATCATCACCCTCGAGTGCCAGCAATTGTAAAAGTTTTAGAGCTTGAGAGCCATCTCTTTGATTGCCAAGGTTCTTCAGACCCAGGCTAAGGCACTGTTCTGCAGCTCTGAGCTTCAGTATTACCCTGGATGGGCATACAGCAGCTCTGGATCCCCAGCCACATCCATGGCAAGTCTGAGATGTTTCCTGTGTCCTGCTGGGGAGAGGGCTTCTTCAGGCCACCCATGCTTCCCATGGAGCACCACGAGACAAAATCAGGTAGCTGATGGAGCTAGGATGTGGGAGAGCCAGTGGCTGGCATCTGGTACCTGGGAGAGCCTGCAAGCAGGGTCACCCACACCGGCCTGCAGCCTCCAGGAGATGCCAGCAGGCTCAAGACTTTGGCCAGTTCTGTGGATGGAGGGATGCTGGTGGCCCAGGCATGGGAAGAGCCACTGTGTGCCAGGGTGCCAGCACCCCCTCGGCTGGGCTATCCCGGCAGATGGCAGCAGGGATGCATCGCAGCCTGGCAGTGCACAGGGACCTGTCTGGTGCCCCGACCTTGGAATAATCTTCAGTAGGATTAAGAGCTTAAACGTATCCGTGTAATTGCCAGGCCCCTGCTGAGCTGGAGAGAGTGTGAGTGCCAGCACAGGGAGGCAGTGCCCAGGCATGCTTGCTCCTTCCTGCTGCCTGCTGCTGCCTCCTGCCATTGCCACCGCTGCCGGCGCCACTGGGAGCCACCAACCATCCTAAGTATGGATGCCAAGTGGCTCGAGAGGAATGATGCCCAGGCACTGACAAAGAATGGGCTCCAAAGGAGAATTTCAAGTGTGCAGAGCCCTGAGCGTGCTGCCTGCACCTCTCTGGCGTGGCTTCAGTCCTCCCAGACATCCCTTTGGATGCTCCTCTGGCACCCCTCTGGCACACACCAGCTCTGTTTCCAGGGAAGGACATGGAGCTGCTTCTGTGTGTGCTTTGAGGAGTAAGGATTGGCTGGGATGCCAGGGCCCAAAAAACTGTCCTGCCAGGCTGAACCTGGCTGGGTTGGTGATCCTTTAGGGTTTGTTCCTCTACCAGGGCAGAGCAGGGCATGCAGTTCACAGTGTCTGCGTCTGTAGGGTGCTTGGTGGGGGTTTTCAGCCCCCATCAGAAATCAGAAGATATTCAGGGTTGGCAGAGGTGTCAGAGGGTCTCAGACACCCCCAAGGAGCACCCAGGTGCTGGACTAAGGACACACAGAGCACTAGTGTGGCCCCTGCCCAGCCACGGCAGCGGGGTGCCAGCACCCCAGTTCCAGCTCCTCCATCTGATGCGAGGCTTGGCACAGAGTGGGGAGCTGCCATCCCAGCCCCCTCACTGTCTGCCTAATGGTCCCTGACATTTAAATGAGATTTAGTGCTCAGCCCGACGCTGAATATTCATGAGCCCATGCGGCCCTGACAGCCCGGCTGGGGCTGCTCTCATGATTAATAATTTGTTTTTCCCTTTACTGTAAACCTCACCTGCACTCGCTGCTTGCTCTGGCACTGCCAGCTCTGTTGCTGCTGGGGCGCACCCATGCCCTGGCCCTCCAGGTCCTTCACCTCCCTGCCTGCTGTGGGGCACCCACTGCTGGGCCAGGCCCTCCCAAGCATCCAGCCAGAGTGGCATCTGCCAAGCACCAGGAGCCTCTTCATTGCTCTTAGCGGGTCAAGCCCTATGCACGGGAGCAAATATCCTGTGTGCTACCACAGTAGAGGCAGCCCTGGATATCGGCCTCTGTAGTAATTCCAGTTGCTCTCACATAGAGACACCCTGGGGAGATACAACCAAGTTCTCCTGCTGCTTGCATGCTGGGCTCCCTCTCAGCTGGCAGCAGCTCATGTGGTGCTCATGCTTCCAGGCTCTCCCAGGTGGACAGGCAGGAGGTGAGTAGTGCACAAGCCCAGTTTCCAGGACCTGCTTTTGGTGCTGTTCATGGGGTTAGTGGCTAGTTCAGACGTTCCCTCTGCAAACCCAGCACAGCAGCGTCCAGCCCCAGCTTGGACACTGACATCCCTTATATCCATTCCCAAGGTCACTGCTCCCAGGAGCCTCACTTCCCATCTCACGCCTGCAGATGTGTCCTGGAGGTGTGTGCAGCGGCACAGCCAAGAGGGACCGGCCCCAGGGTGCTCCCGGGGGACCCGGGGGAAGCTGGGGGCCCAGGCTGCCATCTCCCCTCTGGCTCTGTAGATCGGCTCCGGCAGCTCTGCACAAATTGCATAAATATTCATGGAGAGCCGAGGGAAATGTGGCTGTCCCGGCTGATTATACGCGCCCGTCCTGAAGGCTGCGGCTGCTCTCCAGGTGCTGCTGGCCGAGCTGCCGTCGAACGGCGGACACAGCAAGGGTGCCCCGTGCTGCCCCCCTGCAGCGTGACACGGGGCACGGAGCTGCTAGGGCCTCACAAAGGCCTGGAACAAGGGCTGCAAGCTCAAAGCAAGGATGAGGCCTTTCCAGAGAAGGTCCCAAGCTACCCAGGGCTTTTCCAGAGTGTCACACCGGCCTCTACACACAGCCCAGGGACTGCTCTCCATGCAGCCAGGGTAAACCGCTCCCCAGTGACATGTCACATCCACTTTGGTGACTCTGGCATGTTCAGCACTTCCTCTGCTCCCTGGTGCTTTGGGCAGACATGGGCAGAGAGTGGGACAGAGCTTCTGAGAAGAGCCCAGGGAGACATCCCAGGGAGACAGCCCAGCTGGGATCCCTGCACGCTGTAGAGATTAATCCCCTGCAGACCTGAGCAAGGTGCCGGGCTAATAGCCTGATTTATTCCTTCCCGTCTCTGTGGAGCACGGGAGGTTCCCCACTGTGTCCTGAACGACCTCATGCATAATACCATGCACAATCCTATTAATGCCGCCCCGCCACGCGCTCCCTGCTTAGTGCCGCCACTCGCCAATGCAATTTCCCCATGATATATGGGAAAAATAATTGAACTATATTTGAAAATATATTGAGAATTATGGCACGCACACTGCGGGATTTATAGGGGCCATATTTCACAAAACCATAGCCCTGCACACCAAGGTGCCCGGTGTTTGCAGGGAGAGACCCATGGTCGTGGTGGGTGCGTGTCCAGGGCAGGCAGTGGGGGAACAGGTGCCACCACCCTCGTGGGCCTCAGGATGTGCCCGTGGGAGCTGGTACAGGGCTCAGTGGGATCTGGCACAGACCTGTGCCCTGGGAGCGGGGGGGGTGTGGCCCAGGAGCGGGCAGTGGGTGCAGCAGGATGCAATACCCGGCTGCACTGGGGGCCGAGGAGGCAGCTGCAGCCACACATGCAGCTGTGTGGGCATGGCCACTGCCAGCCAGAGCTTGGCTGAGCTTAATCCCCTCCCAGTGGGAGGGAGGAAATGCTCCTGGCATCGTGCTGCCTGCTTAGCTGCATGGCCCAGCTCATTGTGCCAGGTGGCCAGTTCGCCACGTGCTGGATCCCCTGGCCTGCCCTGAGGTGTCCCCTCGAGGGACTGGTGGTTCCTCACCCTGAAGGAGGTAGGGAAGGGGCTGAGGGCTCTGCACAGAACTTCCAGAGCTGCAATCTCCTGCAGCTGCCTCTCTAACCCCCTGTCTGCAGAGCGGCATTTCCCTGCCTGGCTCTGGATGCCCGATGCAGCGACAGAGCACGGGAATACATCCCTTCCCTCCTCATCCCACCTCTGCCTCCTGCATAGCCCCTCTACTCTCTGATCTAGTGCCCCAGGCACCCCTGCCTGCACACCACGACCCCCCCCTGTCCCCCCTCCCCCCCAGGTTGCCATGCTGGGCACGTCCTCAGCACCGTGGGCGCCGCTGGCACAGGTGCCGCGGGGAACATTAATCTTTAATTTCCTGTCAAAGCCTCTCGCTGGAGAGAGCAGCACCTGGCACGGGGGTACAGCAGATGCCCGCTGTGATGGGGGGCCAGGAGACAGGCTGCCCCGGGCATGGAGGGTTCAGATGGGGCACTCAGGCCTCCTTTGTGTCCCACAGCTGCGCAGCCCTGTGCCCGAGGCAGGCAGGGGAGCAGCGGCAGCAGATGTGTGCTTGCCTACGGGAATGAAGGGGAGAGAGGCAGCTATGCTGCCCAGATGGAGAAGCTCCCCCAGGACCACTGGCTGCCAGGGCTGGGTAGGGAGATGACCCTGTGAGAAGCCCACTCTCTCCCTGGCCCTGGCTGACCCAGCTGTCCTCACGGCTGCCCCTGGAAGGAGAGCATGCAAGGATGGGATGGTATTTGCTATCAGCTCTCTGGGCTGAGGGGTCACAAAGCCTTCATCCCTGTCGCCCGTTGAAGGGATCCCAGGGCATCACTGTCTGGAGGAAATTCCCAGCGTGCCCCGGGGAAGGGAGACTATAAATAGCAGCTCAGTGAAGGGCGGAGGGGGACTGTTTGGGAAGCTGCTTTGTGAACAGGACAAAGAAGAGGCGTCTTTGCACTTGCTCTTCATTAGCTGCCTTCCTCTGGCTGGCCGGGCCAGGATGCGCTCACATCGAACGACAGCAGGATGTAGCTGTCGGTGTCAAGGACGCGAACAATAAGGGCTTTAAATAGCAGCGCTTGCCTTTGAAACCCACTCGCCTGCGCCACAGACAGAGCCCAGGAAAAATGTGCAGCACCAGAAACCGGGGATGTGGGAGCGGGGGTGTCCTCACCCCATGGAAGGGACCCCCAGTGCCACAGCTGCTGCCTGTAGGCAGGTGGTCTGTGCCCAGGACTTGTGGAGCCCTGCCCAGAAGTGCCATGGGATGCCTGGGCAGATGCACCCCAGCCCCTCTGGCAGCTCCTGAGCAGCAATATCCAAACCTCCCACTTCATGGTCCCCAGAAGGCAGCTAATTGGCAGCATCTCCCTGTGCTGCCAGAAAGGTGCCTCTCCTGGCTGCTATTTCCTTTCCTCCTGATCTGGCTCCTGGGCTCTGAACTCCTCCCACCTTCCAATAGGAGATGAAAGAGCCCTGAGGGACTGCTGGCAACCTTCCTTCCACGCAGGGCGTGGATGAACCTCTTCACCTCCATCAGGGTGAGCCAAGCAGCCAATCAGCATCATTTGGTGGCACACAAGATGGATAAAGTAGGTGCTTTGCTGTCATGAGGAGCACAGCTCCTGCTGTCCTCGTGCAGGACAGCCCTGGGTTGGACACGGGATAAGGTGCTTGTGAGCAGCACATGAGACTGATGGAGAGAGAGGGGAGCCAGCGAGCCACGTGTGAGCACGTGCGTGTGCACGGGGGGGGGCCCGGCTGTGCGTATTAGCAGGCCCTTAAATCAACACAGCACTTCAGACAGGAAGGAAATAGGCTTTGCCGACGGCAGGAGCGGCACTTGCTTTGTGCACATTACAGAACATCAGGAAAATGTCAAATTTACATAAAAATGATACAAACTCATTGGAAGAAACATGCATCCAATTATCGGCCCCAGCGCTGGCACGGCTCCGCAGCCAGAGGCTGGCCGGGGGCTGGCTGCAAGGGACCCAGCCCCGGGCCACGCATTTCATCTCTGGGTGTTTAACATCAAAGCTGCAAACAGCCTCGGCTCGGCTGGCCGCGCCCGCCCGCTCCCTCCCACCGGGCCACGGCCGCTGCCGCCGCTGCAGCGCTCGCGCACCCGGCGTGCAGGGCAGGAGTGGCAGTGCCCGGCTGAGTGGGATTCGGTCCCGCTCCTGCCAGCTCCAGTGGGGAAGGGGCTGGCGATTGCAGCACCCCTGTATGGCTGGGGCATTGAGGGGAGGTGAGGGCACAGCTGAGTGGCCTGGAGTAGCAGGGACAGAGAGCTCACTCATGCAAAAACACCCAGAGATTTTTCTGGCACCAGGCTGGGACCCCATTCCTGGCTCTGTACTAGGCTGTCCCAGTGGGCCCTTCCCTCTTTTCTGTTCCCACAGGATGGTCACTGGCATGCCCAGAACTGGGGGAAGCCAGATCTGGCCCGTCCCTCCTGCTATGGCCCCTCAGCTGGGCAGCGTGGACTGGGCACAACAGCCTGCATTCTCCTGGGGCTGGGGACATCCAGGGGGACCAGTGGTAAACATGGGGACGTCGGCAGAGGCTATCCCAGTGGGTGTCCTCCAGCCTTCCCTGTGCTGGCATCACACCCTCCTACCCAGGATTGATGGCCCATCCTGCAGCCCCTTCCCGGCACGCTGAACTCTACATTTCTGTCCTCGCCACCCGCCGGGATTGATGTCTCACTGAGCACAGGCAGCGGCTGTAACTCACCCCCTGGAGCCGAGCTCCCGGCTCGTTACTCACTGGGCACCGTCACCACATGAGTTACAGCTCTGCCTCGTGCTGGGACACCTCAGTGGTCAGGGATCAGGGCAGGGGTGAAAACGGCTGAGGCAGGGCTGGGGCAGGGGGCAAGCCTCTCTCTAAACTGGCTCTCCAAGCCATCCCTCAGGCTGGCATCCCCGGCACACCCACATGCAACCTGCTAACTGCCTCTGTCCCTGGCTGGGAGGTGGGCACTGAGGAGTGATGCCGGGGTCCCGGCCAGGGGTGCAGGGTGGCACCGCAGCTGGGATTCCCCGAGCCACACCCGCCAGCTGGTGCCCAGGCTGCAGCGTGCGGGGGAGGCTGACGAGCTGTTAATTACAGGTGCTGCTTGGCTGGTGCAGCGCGTCTCTGCTGCTCGGCTGGCAGAGCCGTGCGGCGGGTGACACACTCCATGATAAATTGATATCCCGTTTAGCATCAATTTTCCCTTCTCTGGTGGCAGACAGCTGTGCTAATGGGATGGGACAAGTGAAAATGAAATAACAGGCCCTGAGCACACCGGCACACGCCGCACTGTTGGCACTACTGCATGGCTGTCGCTCCCCAAGAGACAGGCAGGACTTCACACACCTTTGTGTGGGAGAACCACAGGGCTGGCAGCCTCCAGGCTGGGCTGCCTTCACCGTAGTTGCTGACGCCCACCCGGGGTGGGTTTGTGACATGTGGTGTGTCAGCACTAGGTGCCACCAGCTCTGGTGTTTGCAGCACCTGGCAGAGCTGCTCCTTTCAGTGGGCTTTGAGGCTGGCACAGGAAGAGGGCTGGCAGCAGCATGACCAGCTCTCGAAGGTCAGCATGAGACTGCGTGGTGTCTGCATCCACTTGGTGTTTGCAATGCATTTAGAGGGTGGTGACTTGGCACATTTCTTATTTATAGCACAGCACATAGCTAGGAGCCAGTGAAGGATTTGGTTGGCATTCAGTGCCCATGCTATATTGGGTATTTGCAATGCACACAATGCCCAAGCTGATGTGTGCAGCATTCCCAGTGCCTGTGCCAGATTTGGTGTATGCAGTAGCCTGTGGCACTCTGTACCCACACTCACAAGCTTTTTTCGGTGCGCTCAGCACCAGCCACATGCTTGTTATCAGGAGTGTATTTGTCAAATTGGTCCCTGCAGTGTGTTTGCAGTCATGGTGTGTGCAGCGCTTGATGCCCACAGTTTGCTTGATAATTGCAGAGTGCTCAGCACTTAATACCTGTGGCATCATTGTTATTTACACAGCCCTTGCACTCAGTGTCAGCAGGCTCGGCACACACAGCGTGCTCAGGGTGTGCACCCTGCCGCTGATGATGTTTGCAGCACCTTCAGTGTCTGGTGTCAGCTGTGGTTTCGTGTTTGCCAAGCGCTCAGTGATCTCTCCATTCAAGGTGTGCCCTGCGTCTGTTCCACTCGGCATTTGCAGCGTAGCCCGTGCCTGCACCAGCCGGCTCTGCACGGTGTGCTCAGTGTTTTGATTCCTGTGGTGTGATGAGTGTTCACAGCAGACTGCTGGCACTGTGGTTGGTGCCCAGTGCCAGTGCCAGTGCCAGTGCTTGCAGTGGGCTCAGCCTTGGTGCCCACAGGTGTGAGCTCTTGCCCTGCACCCCGCCCCAGTGCCCAATGCACTGCTCACTCACAGCGTGCTCTGCAAGTGCAGCCCGTGGTCAGCACAAGGTTCCTGAGCTTTTGCCATTTACAGAGCTTGCTGGACAGTGTTAGCAGTGTTCCTGCTATCCAGCCTGTGCTTGGTGCTGGATACTGCCTGCTTTGGAGCAGCTGCACAGTCTGTGTGTGCTGCTAGCACCAGCTCTTGCATTAGCAGTGCCACCAGCCTGTGCTGTCCCTGTTGAGGCTGACTCCAGTGCGCTCAGAACTCACAGTCCATCATGCATCCCATGTTCACAGCGCAGTTTTCAGTGTCTGTGGCACATGTGGCACCAGCAGTGCCCTCAGTGCTCAGCATCAGCTTCCAGTTTGCAGGGAGCTGGCGCTTGATGCCTGATGGTGACATGTTTGCAATGGCCCAGCTCACCTTTGGGGTCAACACTTCCAGGATGCTCAGCAGTCAGATGTTTTCTCTTTGCAATATGCTGCAGATAAGGACCAACGACTGTGTTTGGAGTTGCAACGTGCACTTGGGGTTCGGAGCACACAGGGTGCTGAAGGCGCCAGTTCCTCAATCCCTGGCACGGAGCGTGTGCCATGTTTGCCACCAGCCAGGTGGCACTTGCCTTGCCATCAGCACTCATGGCAGTGCAGGGCCTGTGCAGTGTGCTCAGTGGCCAGATGGGTGCTGTGCCTGTGCTGTACTCAGTCCAGGGTCCACTTCCCAGTGACTGTCTACAACTTCCCACATCGTCTGGCAGACCCAGTCTGTCCACCACATCTCCACCAGCCATCAAGGGGCAGGGGCAGTCCTGGGCTTGGCTCCCAGCCCCTTTGAGGAGGGCAGGCAGAGTGCCTTCACCATATATGCCATCAGTGGAGCTATAATATTAAGGTTGAGGTTTTAATCACACAAATGTTGGAAAATGGGGAGCGATGGTTCCCATGGTAACACTAACTCTGCCCCTTGCCTGTGGCGCACGGCTGTGCACGCACAGGACCGTCATGGGCACCATGCAGCTGAGCTATGGCTATCTGGGGAACCATAACTCCCAGCCTCCTGACTTGGGTGCATTTAAAACCTCAGCCCTATTGCTGTGCTGAGGCAGCTCTGCTGGCAGTTTACGATTCTGTTGTTTTTAGGAAAGCCAAATGGGAAGCAGGAGCTGCCTTGGTGAAGTACTGCAGATGGGACAGGAGGAGCAGTCTGGGGCCAGGAGGAGCCACAGGGTGCTTGACCCAGCACTGGGAGCCAATGACTGCAGGGGTCAGAGCAGGATGGGGTCTGCAGGCACAGCTGAGCATAAGGGAGCAGCTGAATGATGTCTCTCAGGGCATGAAGAGCAGATCCACATGCTCTGCTGGCTGGGCACACTCCTATCCAGCTTCTCTCATCCCTCAGGGCCAGAGATGGGATGGAGGAGTGGGGTGCATGGGTACCTGCCCTGCTGCCCAGTGTGGGAGCTCCTAAAGTGCCAGCATTTCCTGTGTCCTGCATGGGGCTACTTGCAGGCTGCACTTTTCCAGAGATGTCTAAAGAACCTAGTGCTGGGCTTCCTGACACTGCTGGGTTGGCCTTCAGCCCTGCAGCATTCATCACCCTTCCACTCTCATGCCAGTGCACAAGAGACCTGCCCCCTGCTGCAGGGTCAGGGCTGTTTGGGATGGGATGGGGCTTTCATCCTCCTTGCACACCACAACAAGGCTACATCCTTCTGCAACTGCCTCTCCAGTGTGGCACAACCTTAGGCATGTCCCCTTGGCTGCGAAATGATGTTCCAGCTGTGCCAGCTGTGTTCAGCAGCAGCCCTACCCATGCCTGCAGCTGCTCATGCCAGCATGCCAGCCCTGATGGGGGCATGCCAGGGCTGGCAATGTTGAGGCAGGACAGGGATACCCAGCTAGTGCTTGAGGGCTGCACATTGTGGCTGGGGCTCACCCGAGCGTGGAACCCAGTGCTGTGGAGGCTGCCCACAGCTGGCTGCAGGGTGGTCCTCCGGGCTCAGTTCAGTTCATCCATCTAAGCATCGCCTGCCCATAAATCAGAAACTGATGGCAGGCTACCTTAGGGGCTCAAATCTCCCAGATCCTTTCCCCTGAGGGTCTCCTGGCTTGCCTTGTGATCAGGGAGGACTGTGGCTGTGATGAGCTGCCCGCCCTCCAGTCACCTTTACTTAGTTGTTGCTTGGGAGGGAGTTAAGCAAGGGGTTGCCCTGCTCACAGCAGGACTGGATGAAGCTTGTCCATCTCTGGCTGCACTGGCTGGAGCATCTCCCAGTGCTGCCCGCTCTGCCTAACTGCTGCAGCTCCCATAATGTATTCATCCCAGGATGCCCCGGTGCAGCTGCAATATAATTATTGGAGTTTATTGCACCATTAACTTTAAAATTTTATAAACCACCAGGCAGGTGACAAGTGGTGGAGGCAGGGGGTCTCAGGCTGTGGACAGAGGGGCTGTGAGGGAAATAGTGCTGGGGACTGTCCCACCAAGGTGCTGAGCCTGTTTCCCTGCCATGCTGTGTTTTTGCCAGCAGTGCAAGCCCAGTGGCCCCCTAGGAGGGTGCCCTATTGCCAAGCTGCTCAGCACAGTGTGGCCATGTGCCAGCCTGCCCGGCTGCCCTCCTCAAGATGGCAGGGAGAAGGGAGGACCAACCAGCTGCAGCAATAAAAGGCTGTAAAACCAAATGACTGTCTTTGCATGCTGCAGCAATGGCTCCCAGGGTGCCTTCTCCTTCCTAACAGTGCTGAGGGCAGGAGGGACTGTGCACATCCCACTGCCCATGCACAGAGCCAGGGCTCCTGCTGCCGTGCAGCCGCTCCCTGGTCACGTCTGCGACAGCCTTTCCAGCCGTGGGGGACGCTCTGAGGGTGGTGAGGCCATTTCCTCCACTCCTCCCGCTCAGCACTGGAGGGCAGCGTCAGCCGAGCCTGACATCCTGCCGGTCACGGGCCAGCGAGCATTGCCAGGTCCGGATCAGGAGATGGGTGCTGCGTTGAGCATCCTCCTGGGGATGCTGAACACCTCTGTGCTGAAATGTCTGGGCATCCTCCTGGGGAAGGGAGTGTTTTGCTCCTCTGTGTGGATCTGGGAGGCTTTTAGATGTGTTTTCTCTCAGTGAGGATGTTTGGGCAGTGTGATCAAGTGGCTGGCACACTTTGGGGGTGGTTTTCGCTTACAGGGTCAGAGTAGAACATAGGCAGGGGGTGCTGGATTTCAGCCTGGCAGAGCCAGGGAAGTGCAGGTCCATGGCATGTGGAGTGTCTCAGATGGAGACCAGAAACAGGGGCTGCTGCATATGGATGGGAACCCCAGAGCATCCACTGCCTGCTGCCTCTTCCTGGGCACAGGGGCAAGAGCTGACCGGGTGAGTATTTCTGGGAAGAGGAACTCAGGAAGGTGACAAATGAGGTCTCACTGTTTACCTTGTTAAATACCATGGAATCAACCTGGGCTCAGCACAAACCCTTTTCTCCCATGATCAGGCAGGGATTGGACCCCTTATCTCACTGAGTGTCCATGGGATCTAACCCAGTTCTGGAATTATCCTCTCAACCATCAAACAGATGCTCCTACACCCAGATCCTACTGAAACCCACTCCATAAATTCCTGGAGGCAGGACCCCAAAAGCCACAGAAAGTCAGTGTTGTTTTCTTGGCAGTAGCAAAAGGTGTCCAGGGCACCTTGTGCGAGCTCATGCACACAGCTTACAAAAGAGACTTTGTAATTGAGGTTTTGCGCTTAATGAAGGAATAAATTGAATGGGAGTGTTGTCTTTAATTGGGGTGTTGCATTAATTAAGGTATTGCACTTAATTGGGGTAAAGCATTTAACAAGGTATCGTGTTTAATGGAGGTAGTTGACGTAAACGGGGTCAGCGCATTAATGGGGTGCTGCATCTCCCACGCGTCTGCTGGTCCTGGCGGATTTTTCATCTGTCACAGTGGGCCAAAGTGGGGACCAGGAGCACCAGTGAGGCTGCTCTGCAGCACTGGAGCTGCCATCTTGCCCAGCCCAGCACCATGCAGCTGGTAACCGTGCTCAAATCAATGGTGTGTAGAGCTCCCTCCCACCATTGATAGCCCCACCGCTCCCAGTGGGTGCAGGAGGATGGTGCAGAGGTTTCAGCAAGTGGGGTGCATGCAGCATTGCTGCTCCTGTGGTCCCCCCACAGCCAGCTCCACAGCAGGCAGTGATGCTTGGCATGATCATCACACTGTTGCCAGCCCTGCTGTCCTGTAATTGGAGTGGACATCTTGTCATCCCACATCTCCCCACAGCAGAGGCACTCGCTGTCCTTGCTGTGGAGCCTAGCCTGCTGGGCAGGCGCCGGCAGCGAGCCGGGGAGGCCATGCAAGGAGGCTGTTCTTGTTAAGCCAACACGTTTGCAAGGGTCTCAGAGGATACAACTTGCATGAGGCAGAGCTGAGTGCTGCGGCCAGCTGGGCTCTGCAGTCACGTTCCCTTCAATTAGATCAAAAGTAATGATTGCCCCAGATCCACTTCCCCCTGGGCATGGGGCTGCGGCCAGCGCCAACTCTGGAGTGTGAGGAGCTGGCGAGGAAGACGTAGCAGCCAGCTCATGGGCTTGGGCTGGCAGTAGAAGCACTCAGCAAGCTGGATCCGTATCCTGGCCAGTTTGGCCTAGCAGAGGATCAGGTGGGAGCTCCCTGATGGGGGTCTCCCAGTGGACAGCTGCCTGCTGACCACCCAGGTCTGTAACTGTCCCGTCACCCATGTCCCTCACCCTCCTGGGCTGCCTCTGCCACGGCACTCTTGGCTCCTGGGCTGATCCCCTACATCCCTCTTGAGGAGCCACAGCCCTTCAGGCTGGCTGGGAGGGTGAGCTCACTGCAGTGGCACAGTGCCAGTGTTGGAGTGCAGTGGGAGTTTGGGTCTTGGTATGGCAAAGAGTTAATCCATCGGCTGGGTGACAAGAAAGGGACAGCACGACCAAACCCTCATCCCAATTGGGCTAAGAATAGAAACAGCCAGTGCCTCTGTCTTGGATGGGATGAATCACCATGAGGGTGCTGGAGGGCACCACAGCGGGGTCAGGTTCACCAAGCATCCCTCCAGACCGTGGGGCCAGCTACTCCCATGTGTAGACCTTACCTAACTCCTGCTGTGTTCTCTGGTGTGTCAGAGCCCTGATGTTGTAAAAAGTCTCCTCCTTCTGTGCCCAGCTATTTTGTCCATGGATGCAGCCTCTGTTCTCACCCAAACCTCCAGTGTCTCCAGCCAGTCTCCATCACTGCTTTCTGTTATTGCCATCCTCTGTACTCTTTACAGTTAGTTTGCATTTTTCCTGATGTGTGTCCCAGACCAGACACAGGGCTCAGTAAGGCCTTGCCGCCAGCAAACACTTCAGATGCCTCACGAATGAGCCTCCTTCTCACGCAGCCCTGAGCAACATTGTCCTTTTCACTGAGTTCAGTGCAGTTACAGGGCTGCCAGACATCCCATATTAAACTGATAGATCCCATATCCCAAATGAATGAGGTTTCTCCTATTTTCACCTAAGTCCCAGCTGCTTTTCCACGTATCTGCCTGGCTGCTGGGCATCTGGAAACACAGCTCCTGCTCACACAGATAACTGCACCTGCAGAACATGTCCTGCCTGAGGGTTCCACCCCTCTGCATGCCTTGTTTGCCCACCTGGGATTGTCCTGGGATATGGTGTTAAACTCAGACAAGCTGATGTTGCTGCCCACTGCTGAGCCAGGCTCTGTCCTGCCCTCCTGCCCGCTTGGCAGCCCTGCCCTCCAGCCGCTCACCCTCTGCTTGCTGGGCAGATTTGCTTCCCGCCCCAGCCCAGCTCTTGGCACTTGTCCTTTTGAATTGTATCTGATTGTTTTCAGGCCATTTCTCCGATTTGTCAACATCATTTCGAATTCCAGTCCTGTCTTCCCTGGCACCCGCAGCCTCCCCCCATCATCTGAGTGGAGTACATGGGCCCTGTGCCAAGTCCCTGACTATCAGCATTCCCCTGACTGGGGGGCACAGGGGTAAGCAGGAGAGGCTCCACTTTCCCAATCTGCTGGCAAGCCCTTGGCTGGCTCTCCCATCCTGTTGGCTTGCTTGCACGGTGGCTAGTGAAGTCAGCACTGGAGCCCAGGACATTGTGCTTCTCCTGACTGTTAGCATCCTGTCCAAGGACTGGATGAGGGACCATCAGGGGGCGGACAGACTCTGTAGCTGCATGTGGCCAGGTGAAGGGGCAGATGAGCCCCACTACACACCACAGAGTCCTCCTGTGTGGCCTCATGTCCCCCATGTGCAGGAACTCAGCCACAGGTGAGAAGATCCAGTGTGGAGCCTTGGGGACCTGCAGATACATTGGCTCGTGCTTTGTTCTCTACCTTGTCTGGTCTGAGTAGAAAGCAGTCCCTAAGCTCTACTGCCCAGTTTCCCAAGCCATGCTGCTTCCCCAATCCCTGCAGCTCCATCCCAGTGTCTCTCCCACCATGCTCTCTCTTCTAGAGCTCCCTGGCTGTGAAGCCATAGTCCTCCCCTCTCCATGGCTTGTAAAAGGCCTGCAGCTGCAACTGGAGATGGGGCTTGTGCTATGGGTGCCACTCACTTGGGCACAGCTTGATCCCAACCCATCCTGGCTGCACTCTAGCCTTGGGTAATTCTGCAAGAGGATGAGTCCCCAACATCCATTTGCCCTTGCTGGGTGGACAGGCAGGAGCAGAGTACAACAGGAGAGGAGAGCCAGGAGACAGGAGAGGACTTACCTCTTTGGCCACACAGGAGGGGATCATGCTGTGGGGACAGCGCTGAGACATGTCCCCAGTCCAGGTGGCAGTTGACAATGGAGCTGAAGATGGCCAGAGAAAGCAGAGGTATGTGTTCCCCTTGGTGTGGGGGACAGAGTCCTGCAGGGAGCCAAGAGACAGTCCTGCTCCCATGCCATGACTGTCCAGCACACAGGACCTTTGGCTCCAGCTGGTGCCACAGCTCAGTCTGCCCTGGGTCTGTGCTCATGGGGTGACCTGCCTGGCAGACCCTCTATGCCCTCATGTCGCTTGCCACCACAGCACCTGAGAGGTGCAGGCAGGGACTACACGCTCAGCTCTGCTGACCAAAGACCCAGGGCTGGCCATTGCCTGGCTCCATGGAAACTCCTTGCCACAGGGTCAGGCCCTTCCTACCCGTGGTCCTTGCTGGGCCAAGCATCCCCCAGAGGGCCAAGGGTCCTGTGGAAGCAGCTGGGGTCTGGCAGCTGTGTGGCTGGGGCACGTGTGGTGGCAGCAGCGCTCGGGTCACCTGCCCAGCCCACTCCCACCTTGTCTTTCCGAGCTGGGGGTCCAGGGCTGGCACGTGCGTGCTGCATCCCTTGGGCAGGGAGAAAGAGGCGGCCGGGGCTGTGCGTGCTCCTTGCCGGAGGCAGCCTATCATGCTGTATTGACCCACACAGAGGCAGAAACATGTGTGCCATGCACAGATCGATGGGAGGATTGAAGATGCATGTGCGCTTGCCGGACGGCTGGGGAAGGCTCTGCCGTTGGCACTGGCAGCACAGTGAAGGTCACGCTGACCTGCGGCGCAGTCCCCGAGGAGAGGCGAGGCCTCTTGTCGCGCTCATGGGCGGCTGTCTCGTCACTTGTCCTCCGGAGACCCCGGATTCCCTGCCAGGCACGCACCTTCTCAGCAGAGCCATGTCTGCTGGGGGGGGTATCCAGTGCTGGGCTTGTTCTGGGGACAGCGAGCTGGTGTTTCCCCCACCACAGTGCCACAAGGCAGTGTCACGGAGGGTTGCTTGACTTGTGAGTGAGGGAGTTGGTTCAGCCTTTTTAGCTGTGCAAACCCTCCATCACCAGCTGGTGAAACCAAGGCAGGAAGCTGGGAGAGATCAAAACTTGCTGTCAGAGGTGTTGTGCATTGTGAACAGACAGACCCAGGTGCCATGTGGTTGGTGCCCGAAGGTGAACCCATCACCTCAGGACTGAGCCACGCAGGCAGAGCCCCACTGCTGCGGACAGGAGGACACCCTGCTTCTCACGCTGTCTGCAGGGCAGTGCTGCCACGGGGGCTGGGGACTGCTTGGGGCTGTGCGCAGGGTCGACGGGAGCGTGCCCTGGAGGGAGCAGACTCCAGGAGGAGCAGGGGCTCGGCAGGGCAGGACAGGGTGAGGGGTTCCCCGGCTCAGCCTTTCTAGCAGGGTTGGTCGCTGCCTGTGGTGCCCCCCACTTCTTGTGCGCTACCGTGGAACAATGAGGAGCAGCGAGGGAGGGAGGGAAGGGGGGCAGAAATGAAGCCGGAGGAGCCCATCCCGGGTGCACAGCGAGCGCAGTGGAGAGGGGGGCGGCGGACACGGGGCGCGGGTGGCGATACTGACGCCCTCCCGGCTCCGGGCACCG
>VZRX01000440.1:22770-34254 GCA_013398075.1 Notiomystis cincta | reverse complement strand
CTCTGTCCCTTCCCTCCCCGCCCTCCCCCGGCTCCTGGAGTCCCAGAAGGGGTGTGGGCTGCCTCCTGCAGGCCGGCATTGCTGCAGCCCCAGCAGGATTCTCCGCACCCCCCCGCCCCCGCCCTTGTCACCCCCCCACGACCCATCACTGCGTGCAGGCGGGCGCCGGCGGCGAGCCGGAGGGAAGGCTCTGCCATATGGAGCCAGGGGCCCTGGGGACTGCAGGAGCTGTGTGTGGGCTGGGGCCGGGACCTGTGGCCATGGGGGCAGCGCCCACAATCCTCCACACCAGAGGCTCGCTGGGCAGTGGGGTGGAAAGCCACTGGCCAGGCTGGTGTTCTCTGCATGTCAGCGTTAGAGCTGCTATGAGCTGGCCTGTCTCCCCAGCCTGGCACCACGTCCCCAGTCACCCTGCGCCCTCGGGTCCCTGATTTCCCAAGTGACGGAGGACAGAGCAGCACCTCCCAGCATCCATGACTGTGGTGCCCCAGGACAGGTGTCAGGGACAGGGTCACAAGGGCAGGGTGAGTGATGTTGGCCCTCTGCCAGCCATCCCCAAGCTCTGGAGTGCCTGGCAGTGCCGGCTGCCATCCTGGCACTTGGTGCCAAGGCTGGGCGGGCTGGAGGGAGGCACGTGACAAGGTCGTGGGGTAGGGGAACAAGGACACAGCTGCCACCTGGCCATGCAGAGGCACTGGGGGACAGCCCCAGGCAGAGCAGGGATCCCAGCTCCCCACTGGGGCATGGGGCAGGCGTGCCGGGTCTCCCTCCATGAGGGAGTGTCTGGAGAAGGAGGTTTACGGAGCTGCACTAAGTGACGCAAATGGTTTGAAGCCCATAAAGAGAGACGATTTTATGTAAGACGACTATATAAAGCTCTGCTGTTCTGCCATTGATGAGATATAGGCCTTTATTTATAGAAGGCAATGTTTGCGGTGTGAGTGCTGAAAGCCAGCCAGGGACCCGCAGATAGGGCGTAGAGTCATTTGACATGCAGCTGCCGTCGACACTGTTCACACATTAAAGAAAAAAATTAACAAGTTTGCAGCCAGTCAGGTGGAAAAAACAATAATTGTCGAAAAACGTATTTCCCCCTTTTTCCAATAACAAATAACTGGAACGCTGTTGGGGATGCTTGAGCTTGCTTTCCCTCTGGGAAAGGATGGGCTGAGGCTCCAGCCAGGCTAGCGGATGCAGTGGGCAGGGGGAGGCAGACAGGGTGGGATGAGAGCCCAGACAAGGGATGCTGCCACAGGGTGGATGTCCCTGCCTAGGCATTTATATGTCCAGGACTGGAATAACAGGGTCTGCAGGCAGGGATGAAGGCACCAACAGCCCAACATGGCCATTTGTGTGCTGAGGGATGAGGAGGAGGGACAAACACCAGGAGCTGAAGATTCCCACTACATGGGGGGCTACATGACTGCATGAGGGGCTGTGGACCAAACCCCGCTGGATTTTCCTGCCTGACCCAGCATTGTCTCTCTCCACCTGCACACACAGGAATGCTCCAAGGTTATTTCTTAGCCAGATGTGGCTGGGTTTTCACTGGAGAGCATGCAGCCAGTCCCTGTGGTCAGAGAGCCCTGCCAAATTCTGTTTCATGCACGAAAGGAGGGAAAACTTCTCATGATTAATTGTGCAATAGGGGAAAACATGCATCTCTAACCTGCTCCTTGCCGGTCGCTGGCCTTTTCTCCCAGGCACTGCCTCGACAGGCAGCCAAGGGAGGGTGCAAGGACAGGAGGGTGCAAACACCTCTGCCATGGCCTGCCCTGTCCTGACTCTGCCATGACCATGAAGGATCCCAGCAGGGGAGCAGTCAGGCTCAAGGTCGAGTAGCTGCCCTGCAGCTCCCTGCACTGTTCTGTGGATGGCTGTCCCCTGCTCATGCTGCAAAGCCTTCCCCCATGCCCCAGTGCACCGTGCCAGGCACAGGCAGGGCTCTGCCAGCCCCGTCACCCGCCATGCCACCATTGTGCCAGCAGCAGGCAGGAGGTGGCAAATGGTTCTGTGCTGCTGAGCTTGGGTCAGGGGGACTGGACCTGCACCCTGATGCACTGGGACTCAGGGTTCCTGCATGTGCCTGCTCTATCCCCAGGAGATGTCGCTGGTTGCATGGCTGCTCCTCCCCTGCCACCCTTGTGAAGCCCCTCTGCAGACGCCCTCCAGATCACTTGGCCCATCTCTGGGCTCTCACAGAAGCCTGAGCACATTCTGCACATGATGATCATCAGCTGAGCTCTGCTGGGCTCAACAGGTTTTCTTCCAGCAGAACAAAAGGTTCTCACCTGATTGCAGCTTGGGGAAGGCGAATGTGGGAGGAGCTGTGGGACACTCTGTCCCAGTGGCACAGGGGTTGGGGACCCCTCTCTGTGTTGGAGAGCTGAGCTAGGCTGTCCTCTGCCCACGATGTCTGGGCAGGCAGGGAGCAGGAGCTGGGGGGCACACTGGTCACTGCTGGCCACCAGCTCTGGGATGTGCAGGGCGGGAAGGGAGAGGAGGCATAGCCTTGTCAGAGTGGAGCCTCTGATTAATCACTAACTGCCGGCCCTCCAGCCAGCAGCTCATTAGCAGTTTAATTCCTGGTGCCCGGCATGCAGGAGGGCTGTGCAGCTCTGATTGAGCTGGATGCACTCATCTGGGCAGCTGCAATCAAGTGGTGGCCCCCCCAGTCTGGTCACAGTCACAATCAGTGGCCATGTCCCCTGTGTCCACGGTGGGATGGATAGCAGGTGCCACAGGTACCACAGGTGATGCAGGTGCTGCAGATGCTCTAAGTCCTGTGGTCAGGCAGGGGTGAGGCACATGGGTGGCAGTGGCTACAGAGAGCTTGTGAGCAGGGCCAGGGGCTGGAGATGTCTCCCCCTGTATGCACTGGTAGTCTGGCTGTGCCTGGAGTGTGGCGGTCCCTGCGGTGTCATGGGGCTGGGAGCAGCTGTCAGTGGTGTCAGCAGCCGTGGAGAGGCACTGAGCTCAGCTGCACGAGGATGTCACCAGCCTGTCATCTCTGGGGTCAATGACACCCTGCACACCCCTGTATTGTCCTGTCCCTCTACCACCTGTACCCACAGGGCAGCAAAGTGAAGGCTGTGGTCTCTGCCTGCATCCTGGTGATCCTGCCACCACCCCAGGTTCTTTTCTGCCCTGGCTCTTCTTCCTCCCAGACCCCTTCACTAATGGGATGGGGGAGTTCACCTAGGCCATGGGAGCACAGGGCAGGAGGGAACTGAGTGTTCCAGGAAAGAGGCACTGTGGATGCTGCCTTTCTCCCACAGACCTTAAACTCCATCTGGGCATGCAGAGGTGGGCACTGCCATGCCTCCCAGCTGCCTGAGGGTGTTTGCAGCTCAGCCTTATCCCTTTGCCCTCCAAAACCTGCTGTGTCCTTCACTCCCAAGCTGCCATCTCCACAATTTCTTCACAGCCCAAGGAGCTAGGGAGAGACCACAACAGAGAGAAGCATGTCCATCTGTCTTCAATGCTCCAGTGGCTGGAGCAGGGCAGGGAAGGGGCTGGCAGGTGTCCCCACTGCGGTGGGGCAAAGAGGGCTAGGGTGCATGAGAGGGCAAGTCAGGGACCATGCTGGGGCTGTGACTCCTGCAGAAGAGGCAGGGCTGACCCAGCATCTGGTGCTGCTGCTCCTGGGAAAGGCTTGGAGCGGCCCGCCTTCCCGAGCAGCATGGGACTGAGGGCACTATGCAAATCCAGCTGAGATTGATACAGGTATTAATTATGTCCCATCAGCTCAGCTCTTGCCCAGCAGGGCAGGGCACCGGGTCATGCGGCAGCTTGTGCATTTGCACTGGCAGTGTGTCCCCTGTGCCTGTCCCCCTGTCCACAGCCTGCTCCCACCACCCTGCTGTGATGGTGGTGTGCCATGCCAGCTCAGCCTGGCTTTCCCAGCCCCATGGCACTGCCTGGCTCAGGGGTGAAGTCATCACTGAGCAGGGAGGAGAACAGTCTGAGGCAGGAGCAGTGCGAGCGCTCTCAAGCAGTCTGGCATGCCCAGCTCTGAAGTTCTGCTAATCAAAGAGTGTCTGCAATTACGTGTGCTAATTATGGGCAGGGGTTCACAGTAATTCCTGCCCTGCTGGCATGACACTTGGTCACACCAAGGTGCATTGCTTCTTTGTGAAGACAGGAGGCTGAACCAGGACTGTTCAGCTGGCTCTCCTGGTCCAGGAAATGGTGTATCACAGCCAGGCCTCCTTCCCAGCTGCTTCCCATCCCATCCTTATCCCATCCCCATCCCATTCCACCTCACCCCTCTCCACCCCATCCCATTCTGTCCTGTACTGGAGATGGTACAGCATGTACAGTGCCATAGGTGGAGCCCTGTGTGTGTGGCCATGACAGCTGCTCTGTCCTCGAGCACCTGGCTGATCACATCTCAGTGGAGCTGCTTTTCAGAGGGAGTTTTTCCGGCACTGACCCCCCTATGCTGCTGCTGCTGCTCTGACATCCTGTTTCCTTATCGCCTGACATGACCTTAATTAACTCCCTGTGCTGATAATGCTCTGGGCTTCTCCTCCAGGAGCTGTATCTCAGCATTGTGTCCTGCCTCATCCTCTTATGGACCACTGCAGAGACTGCACAGGCAGCCTGGAGCGAGGGGGAGAAAGGGGTGCATGGTGCAGGCAGGGCAGGGCAGTGATACTGGAGTGGATACAGAGATGACATGGAGTGGATGGCTCAGTGCTGGAGTCAGGGGATTAGTACTACATTGAGGGTTTCAGGGAGATGCTGACCTGGTGGAGACGGTTGTCATGGTGCAGAGGTGGGGGTTCTGGCAGGAGGGGGGGCTGTGCTGATGCCCAGGGCAGTGTGGCAGAGGCAGTGGTGCCCATGGCAGCAGCATCCATCCCAGGCTCCAGAGGTGCTGTGCACCAGCGTGGAGGGATCCTGTCTCTCCTTGCACTGCTGCAGGGGGGCTTGAGGGGCTGAGCTAGCAGGGCCCCCCACCCCTGGGCACTGCCTGACTGCCCAGCTGCCCTTCTGCTGCCAGCCCTAGTGGATTGAAATGCCGGCACTGATGACTTGTAGCCACTTTATCTCCCGTGCTTGGCAAATATTGGCAAAGAGGAGATGTTTCAATAGTGAGGTTTGCTGATAGGAATCTCAGTATGTGATCCCACCAGCTCCATCTGTGCAGCAGCCCAGCTGCCTCTGAGGCAGCTGCTCACCAGGATTGAGCCTGGCATGGGCACTGTCTGGGGCCCATGGGGCTGTTTCCAGCACCTTTTCCCCACAGACTGGTTCCCAGCAGGCTGCTGTTCTGAGCTTACCTGTGTTACAGGTCATGTCTCATCCTCCAGCACAGGAACAGGGTTCTGGAGCAAGGCCCCTGATCAGGGCTCCTGTCTCCTGCAGGTAGCTTTGGCCTGGCAGCAGCTGGGCCAATGCCATAAGCCCTGCAAAAAGAAAAAGTTGCAAAATGCTGTCAGACAGTCTCCTCCCAGCTTGCAGCCACACAATCCTCATCTTCTATTCCCCACAGCTCCTAGTTCCCAAAGCTTTAGTTCTGCCTGTCTCCCATCAGTGCTTAGCTCCCATCCCCAGGCCCACAGCCCAGGCAGCAGTTAGAATGAAGGACCAGCTGTTCCTGGGGCATGAGTGGGCAAGGGTGCATTTTGTCCCCTCTGCTCATGCTGCCTGCAGACACAATAGCAATTGTATTTTCCTGAAGCTGGGCATGCAATGAACACTGTAGGCGTTATGGGAAGTGTGTACAGATACACCTGCTCACAGCATGTGATGTATGGAGTGCTGGGAGCAGCATACAGTCCTAGGAGCGAGGCACTGGATCCAAGCAGGGACAAGGGGAAATGGTCTGAAGAGAAGAGACGGGAGCTGCCAGTGCTGCTCCCCTTTGTGTGGGAGGCAAAGGAGTGTGAGGAAGGGCAAGGAGGTCCCCAGCTGCAGGGGTAGGTTTCCTTACCCCATTCCTGCCAGGACATGTCCCTGCTCCCAGAGCAAGCCCTGAGAGCTGGGAGGAGCTGAAGAGGACAGCTCAAGAGCTCCTGCAGATGCCAAGGGCCAGCACATGGGCAATGGGGCCCAACCAGAAGAAGCAGATGCCTTGGGAGTCCTGAGACCCACAGCCCATCACCCACATGGCGAGCAGAGAATGGGGATATGGGGATAGAAGGATATGGGCTGCAGGGATGTCCCTGCCTGCCAGTGCCCACATCTCTTCCCCTCCCCGGCAGCCCCAAGGAGGGAGCCCCTGTCAGTGCCAGGGCACGGGGGCTCTCTTGATCAGCCCCTCCGCCCGGGAGCACGCAGGCTGGGGAAAGCCAACCCCTATCATGTTTGTTCCATTGATTTAGCGCCGCAGAGAGGGTTTAATCAGCCTTTAGCCTGCACGCTCCAGCATTAAGAACAAATCCATTAGCCACGAGATAACCACAAAGGGTTGCGCTGAGGCTGGATGAGGTCCCAGCGCCTTCAAGATGCAAATTGGCAATCAAAGATCAAAGCCGTGCAGCTCCCTAATCTCCGCTAAAAGGGCTCAGCTATTAACGAGCCCTTTCCCACTGAGCTGTGATCACCCCACTTCACTAGGGCTCCCTACGAGCTGTCGGGTTACACCATCATCCCTACTGGCCTCCTGGCCCCTAGCTCCCCTGAGCTGGCCCTGGGGAGGAGGGTGCATCCAGGCCTCGGGCTGCTTGTTTGCATGTTGTTTCCTTCAGTTCTGACACAGTGGAGTCACATTCGTGTTGTCAGAGAGAGAGTGGAGCCCACAGCAGTGTCAGGGGTCAGCGGCTGGAGGGGAGGAGAAAGGGAAGAGGTGGGAGCTTGGGTGGAGCAGGGTGGTGGGAGAGCTGTGCAGGGCTTATGTGGTGACTTCAGAGACGGGGAGGATGCTGGCAGGCAGCTACTCCTCCCGCAGCTCAGGGATTTAGCCTGGTTCAGACCCTGCCTGGTTGCTCCAGGTGGCTCAGGACAATCCCTGCTGGCCCCAGGGAAATCAGTGGTGGGGAGCGTGGTGTGGGGGCAGGCAGCAGGGAGTGGGTGAGGGATCACGGCACAGCAGAGTGCTTTGGAGCCAAGTTCCCCTTTTGAGGGCATTCCTGCTCATCCCATGTCACCCCAGAGCACGGGGTGCACGGAGCACTGGTTCCCACAGGCACCCTGCCCGCTTCTGCCTGGTGCTGAATTCAGGCTGCAGGATGCAGTCTGTCCCCCACTCCCCGCCCAGGCCATGTTGCCTGTGGTGGCTCCACACATGGCTGCTCCAGCAGCCCCACGAGTCCCAGTCACCCCACACTGTGCAGGAGCGAAGCTGCCGAGCTGTGACAGGAGCTGCAATGCCAGCACCGTCAGCAAATCTGTGGCAGCACAGATGTGTGCTCTGCTCAGCATGGTCCAGCACAGGGACCAGTATCCTCCCTGCATCCTGCCAAAATGGTCAGAGAGTGTGTCAGACACCCTGTAACAGGTGGGCAGGGAAAACATCAGCCCTGGCAGCGGGGAGCAGAGGGTCGTGTCTGACTGGCCTTTTGTCTGGGGACCCACTCTACTGGCAACTGCTCACTGAGGTGCTGCTCATGCCCCTCACAACACCCCCCCAGCAGGCAGCACAGCCTTGCAAGAGCAGCAGGCAGTGAGGTGCTGGCACCTCAGCCAGGGTGACAATAAACTTTATCAGTGCAAACCCATCTGTAGGCACGAGGATAACCTCCGTGACAACGTGGCAAGAGCAGAGGCTTCATCTTTACCGTGTCAGTGCTGTGGATTTACAGATAAATGCCACGGCTGGAGGGACCCCCTCCCCTCCTGCCTTACCCTGCCCTGAGGCTGCAGGAGCTGCCAGGCCCAGGCCGGTGTGTCCCAGCGACAATGGCCGTGGTGTGCCTGGTGGGAAGAGCTGGCCTGGTCTGGCACTCGGCAGGGGGACACCTGGATAGGTGAGGATGGAAGGAGGGGCACAAGCAGGACAAGATGGCATTGCCCTGCCTGCTGTCCTGACCCTACTTTGTTCTACACGCGCCGTCCCGTGGAGCCGTGCATCCTCCATAAGCCCCTGGGGGCTTGGGCATCGCGCAGACTGGACCACCGGAGCTCAATGGTTGGGAAACGTGTGACTGATTGTGTGACACTGGCAGTGTGTCCCCGAGGCCGTGTGACAGCGTCTGGCATGAGCCAGCATGCTTCGTGGGTGCAGCCTGCGTGCCCATCCCCGCGTGTGCCCCCGCCCCCCCCGCTCCGGCCGGGCAGCGAGAAGTGCGGTGGTGCCAGGAGCGGGGGATGCTGAGCGGGGCGGCAGGCGGCATCCCTGCCCCAGGCCCCGCTCCTCGGCTCAGCTCCCCCATCTCCCGGCAGCCGTGGGAGCAGTAATGAGATGGAGCAGCAGAAGGACGGCGAGATAAGGCTGCCTGCGCTGCCCCAGCAGATTAAACGCTGGGATTAAGCAGGCGGTGCCAGCTCTGCTGCCTTTTTATCTCGCTGCTTCTCCCCTCTTATTCTCCCGCAGTCGATAGAGAACGGTCTCCGAGCTGTCAGCAAAGGAAATTGCTTGTTAACCCTTTGGGGACGGGCGGCAGAGCTCCCTGTACGGCTGCTTTCAAAGAGAAGCGGTCCCCGGGGGACGCGATGCCCGCGGAGCCAAACGGGGATGCGGGGACACCTCCCCGCAGGGCCCTGCATGCGAAGGAGAGCAAGACAGGGATGGGGGTGCCCAGGATCTGCAGCTAAAAGCCACCAGCGCCCAACCAGCACCATGCAGAGGCACTGTGATGTACTGGGGTTCCTGCGGGGTGACGACAGTCAAAGGGCAGAGGCTGCCTGAGCTCCACAGAGGAGCCCCGGGGACATTGCATATCCCGCTTTCGGGTATCCTGCATGCTCCCTGCCTCCTCCAGCCTGCAAGATGTGTGGGCTCAGTGCTACATCTCTGTGAAACCACAGGGCTGGGGATCCTTCTCTGGTCCTGAGGACAAGTGGCACGGGCCAGCTGTGTCTGCACAGTACCGCGCATGGTGCTGGATCTCCTCCAACTGCCAAGGGGAGCCCGCTACCCAAACCCATCATTATTGCTCTCTGTGTATGTGAATGTTTTGTTGGGTTTGCAGCAGCGAGGCTGAGCTGCAGCCCATCCCAGTGCTTATCCGTAGCGTGCTGTGCTGTGTGCCCGGGAGCGGCGTGCCCGGCGTGGGGGTGTCTGAGGGTGGGAAGCCGGCTGGAGAGCGCCGGAGGGTGCACGGAGTGACGGCAGGATTGATGCTCAGCACACTCCAAACCCGGGCTAGGGAGTGTGTTAGCAGCTCGACAAACTCGTTCTGGCATTTTTGGGTGCAATCTTTCCCGTGGGGACCCTGAGCACCTCCTGAAGAAGGAGGCGGAAACATGGGGCAGAAACCTTCTGCAGCTCCAGCACCCCACTCGTACCTAAGAGGGAGACCAGGGTAGGTAGGCAGCATGCTCAGCAACTCAGAGGGGTTTTCCGGCTGCCAACAGGATGAAGTGGACTTCCCCAGCCCCTGCCCCCTCTCACTGCTCCTGCCCGCCTCTCCCTCACATCCCTGCCCTGCACTGCAGCATGCCTTTGCCACTGGCGCTTCATCTCCTGCAATTCCCTTGGTGTTGGCTCCTTCACCTGCCCAGGTGTCGCTTTTGGTGGATGCTTGAAAAAGAAAACAAACTGTATGAAAGCACAAGCTGTCGGGTGATCTGCAGGGAGCAGGTTAGCCCCGGCTGGGGGAGTGGTCCCGACTGCCTCGGGATGCTGCGGAATGAGGGGAGAGCAGTGCGAGAGCCCTGGGCAGCCAGGGCTGCGGAGAGGAGCTGACGCTGTGCCGGGCAGCCGGGCTCTGCAGGCAAGCAGAGGCTGGATCAGGAGAGAGGACCAGAAACGATTGGCACGTGAAGGCTGGCAGGCTGGAGGCTGTGAGGGGATAGGATTGCTGTTTATAAATACATCAAGGGAGTAAACACAAGGGAGGAAAGAGAGCTATTTAAGCTAAGGGACAATGCTGGCATGAGAACAAATGGTAAAAACTAGCCATGAATAAATTTAGGTTGGAAATGAGTGAGATTCTGGGACAAATTCCCCCCAGGAGCAGCAGGAGTAGAAAGCACAACTATGTGATGGCACTTTCTCTGCTACCAGAAGCTGTCATGTGTATGCAGTGTGCTGCCATGCCTGTTCAGTGAAGTCGAGAGGTGAGAAGCTGGGGGTCCCCAGCTACTCCCCTCTGTGTCACAGCCACCCTGGCTCCATGTAGCATGGGCAGCACAGCTCTCTCCAGCTTCCAGTTTGGCCAGTGCAGGACTCCTGGGGCAATGGTTTGCAGGGAGAGGTCCTTCTCTGACACACAAATTTGGACATGCTGTCACAGATGCTGGTCCTGAAAGCTGGATGGTGCCAATGTTCCCTGCTTTAATAGTCACTGGCAGCACTGAGGCAGATATGCTGGGAGGGTGTCCTTGCCCATGTGCATGGTGCATCTCTCTGCCTTGCATTGCATCCCTATGGTCCTGACCCACCAGGAGCAGGAAGCCCTGGTCTAGATCCTGCCTATTCCTGGGGACATGGGTTACACGCTGTCCCTGATGCAGCAGCCTGGTTGTGACCTGCTTGCCCTGCCCAGTGCTGGGGCTCCAGTGTCTCCCACTGCTCTGCCTGGCCAGCAGCACAGCCTGCAGCACAGCTGAGCAATTGGTATTCCAGCAGCGAGCCTGCTTGGCATGAAAGGGGCTCTGCCAGCCCCACACGCCCACATCTCCACTGCTGGCTCAGGCCTAGCCAAGGGAACTCAGCTGGCAAGGGCTGTCCTGTAGCACAGACAGAGGCACAGCTGCAGTGGCAGGAGGGGTCCTGGACTTTCTGGGATATGCCTGCAGCAACCTCTGTCCCCCTTGCCCCACACTGTTTTCCCTCTTCCTTTGGAGGCAGGTCAGGAAGCTGCAGGAGCTATTCCAGAGCTTAGCCCTTCACAGGATGGGGGAAGCAAGAAGCCTAAACTGTCACTTGTGTGTGTTTTGCCAAAGGTGCCTTGCTCTGTTTGTGCTGAGGATGCAGAGGCTGGTGCCCCATGGAGGCAGCAGCCCTAGACCCCATGGGGAGGGCTATGTCCCGCAGGAGGCATGCCAGCAGTTCTGTGTGGGGCAGGGGGCTGTGCTGAGGGGCTGCTCAGCTGAGGGGCTGAGTGTGGGAGATGGTTGTGCTGCTGCCAGAGCTGGGGTCGAGCCAAACTGGCACCGTTCCCCAAATCCTCCTGGGAGCGGGGAAAGGAAATGGTGCGACCATGCATGAGAAGGGACGTTTGCAGTGGCAAAAACATCCCACTGGCTCAGAAAATTGCTGCAGAATCGGGCTTGAAATGAGTTGAAATTGCTGAATCCAAGCGGATCTCATATCCCGGGCAGTTGTAATGCTGGCGTCAGCGCTGCGGCTTCCCTCCCAGGGCACCCAGGCGGGGCCTGGCTGTGCTGTGCAGGGGGAGCAGGATGTTGGGGATGGGGGGGCTGCCTCGG
>VZRX01000440.1:2689-19546 GCA_013398075.1 Notiomystis cincta | reverse complement strand
CTCAGCCATCAAGGCCTGCGGCAGGCATGGTGCTGAGGAGGCACTGCTGAGGTGATCAGGAGCTCCCTTTGTTCCAGTCCCTCCTGCCACCACCGGCCTTTTCCTGCCCTGATGCAATGGAGCTCAAGGATGGTGCTCTTCACAGGGCCCAGTAGCCCTGATTTGTCCTGGGGCTGTGGAGGATGAGGGACACCCCCTCCCCGTGCCAGCCCACGCTGGGTGAATGTCGAAGGTGGGTGCCTGGAAGCAGCAGCAGCAGGAGATGAGAGGCTGAGGGGAGTGCGGTACTGAGCTTTGAAGACACCTGACAGGCTGTCGGGGTGCTGCCAGCCACGCTGACAGCCGGGTACAGACACCCCCCCCTCCACTGCTGCGCTCTGATCACAGCCTTGCCGTCACTTCAAAGCACCCGCCAGGCGCAGGTGGGTTCCTATGCAGCCTCCCACCCCATGGTTCCACTCCTCCTGACCCACGGTCTTGCTTCTCCTGCCCCACATGGCCCAGATGCAGAGGCCCCCAGCTCCAGGGACAGGGATACCAAGGTACAAGGTAGACAAGGTCCCAAGTAGCACTGGCAGTAGGTGATAGCCCCCAGTGCTGTCACTGTCCTTCCTCTGTGGGGCAGGGTCCCCAGCTGGGGTGGGCCAGCAGCTGGGGGACCCTGCAGGTCCAGACAGGGTTTTCTGGTGACTGCAGTGAAATGCATGGCAAGGGACAAGGAGGAGGAGCTGAAGCACAACATTCCTAGGCATAGAGTTCACTCGGTGTGCCTGAGACAGGTCATCACTATCCAGACACAGATGCCCACCACGCCAGAACACTGAGGGATGCCAGTTCAGCTTGCCTGGGGTAAGACAACACACACCCCTGTCCCAGCCCAGCTCGAGAAGGAATTTTCCATTCCCGAATGCAGGTTGGGGAAAGGCGTGTTTGTAGCAACCCCCTCCTCTCCCTCCCCTCACCCATCACCAAAGCATCTCAGGAAGGCGCCTGCCTTGTTGTCTCCAGGAAGGTGCAGAGCAAAAGCCTCCCAGGAAGGAGAGATCCCTGGAGGGGACCAGGGACCCTGGGCAGCCTCAGGGGCAGCCTGCAGCCCACTTCCCAGAGGAGCCACCTTGAATGCAGCCATGCCACTGCCCCTGGCCTGCTGCCAGGACGGGGAAGTTCTGACACCACCCCGGGACAGCAGCGCGCCCCAGCTCGTTGTTGGCATCCTGCGAGCCACCCGGATCCCCGGGCTGCACTACATGTGTACCCGGCCGCAGTCCCGCCTGCGCCGCCTGCTCTGGAGCCTGGCCTTCCTGGCCTCCGCTGGGCTGCTGGCCACCGGCACCGCCGACCGCCTGCACCACCTGCTCTCGCGCCCCGTGCACACCCGCGCACGCCTCACCTGGGCTCCCCAGCTCCGCTTCCCGGCTGTCACCCTCTGCAACCCCAACCGGGCACGCTTCCTGCACCTCACCAAGCCCGACCTCTACTCGGTGGGAGAGTGGCTGGGGCTGGCCCGGGAGAACCACTCGCTGGTGCCCGAGATGCTGGCCGTGCTGGGGGAGGACCAGCGTGCCTGGCTGACGCGTCTGGCCAACTACTCGCGCTTTTTGCCGCCCCGCCGCTCCGAGCGCACCATGCACAGCTTCTTTCACCGCCTGGGCCACCAGATCGAGGACATGCTGGTAGAGTGTCGCTTTCAGGGAGAGCGGTGTGGCCCTCAGCACTTCACTCCCGTAAGTTCCCTCCTGGAAGGCACAGGACAGCTGGTCTGTCCCTTGGGTACTGGGAATGATGCTTCACCCTCACCCCAGCAAGGGTGGAGGGGTGGCAGAGTGGAGAGTGAGGCAGAGCTGAGCCTTTCCAAAGGTCATGCAAGACTGTACCTTCCTTCCATCACCTCCATGGAATTGGAAAGGAGTTTCTGGACCTCATCCTGCTCGCAGAATACTCAACCAGATCCCTGCCTGCTCCCTTACCCCTGCTCTCTCCATCCCCAGGTCTACACACGCTATGGTAAGTGCTACACCTTCAATGGGGATCGGAGGAATCCGCGTGTGACCCGGCAAGGTGGCATGGGCAATGGGCTGGAGATCATGCTGGACATCCAGCAGGAAGAGTACCTGCCCATCTGGAGAGAGACCAGTAAGTGGGGCTATGGCTCAGGCAGGGCACAGGTGAGGGGTGCTAGGAGGCAAGATTGCTGGGCAAGCAGAGCACCCTGTGAGGGGACTATGGATAAAGCAGGGCACCAGAGGGGTGCAGCTGCTGCGTCAGTGCAGGCATGCAGCACCTCTGTCCTTCTCCCACAGATGAGACATCATTTGAAGCTGGCATCCGGGTTCAGATCCACAGCCAGGATGAGCCACCCTACATCCATCAGCTGGGCTTTGGTGTCTCACCTGGCTTCCAGACCTTTGTGTCCTGCCAGGAGCAGCGGGTAAGGCAGGATGCCCCACAGCGCCCAGGGAGGGCACTCAGGCCAGCACAGCCTTGCAGCAATGCCCTTTCCACCCCAACAGCTCACCTACCTGCCACAGCCGTGGGGGAACTGCCGGGCCAGCATGCAGGGGGAGCAGATGCTGCCCGGCTATGACACCTACAGCATCGCTGCCTGCCGCCTCCAGTGCGAGAAGGAGGCCGTGGTGCAGAGCTGCCACTGCCGCATGGTCCATATGCCAGGTGAGGGGTGTGCATGATGGTGTCAGGGGCGCCCCACTGCCCCAACAGTCCTTCTGGAGTTGCCCTGGCTCCCTGCAGTCTTCACCCAAACATCAGCTCTGCCCCAACAGTCTGCACCCAAGGACTCCCCCGGCCCCATCACTCTCCACCCAGGGACCAACCCCATCCTCTCCACATGCTGGGTCAGCCCCTGTCCTACTCTCCTTACACCACTGGTCAGCTCCTTCCCTGTTTGTCTTGTACCTGGGCAACATCTGCCCCAGCTGACCTGCACCCAAGGGTCACTCATTCCCATTCCCTCTGCACCCTGCCTCACTACCTCTGAGGGAGTGAATCAAGAGTGGGGGGCAGACTCCCCCCCTCCCAACCAGCTTCTCCTCCACAGGCAACGAGTCCATCTGCTCCCCTAATGTGTACATCGAGTGTGCTGACCACACGCTGGGTAGGTGCGGCAGCGGGTGGGCATCAAGGGGCCGGCCAGGTGCCCCAGGGAGGGGGCTGGAGGTTGTGGCTGTGCCAATGGGTGTCTGCCCCCAGATGCAGCAGTAGAGGACAGCCAGGAGCGCTGCAGCTGCCCCACACCGTGCAACCTGACACGCTATGGCAAGGAGATCTCCATGGTCCGCATCCCCAACAAGGGCTCAGCGCGCTACCTCGCCCGCAAGTACAACAAGAATGAGACCTACATTCGGTGAGTTGCCAGCACTGGGGTATTCCATGGAGTGGGCAGGGGGCTGGAGACTTGGGGAATTTCCACTCCACTCCTGGTAGCATGCAGAGAGAGGGTCCTGGCATACTCAGTCCCTGCAGCATGCTCTGTGTAGGGGTGTTGCCACTAGAGCTCCCCAACTTGTCCATGTCTTCCCAGCCCTCCTGCCAGCACCTGCCCACCCCACTGTCTCTCCTGACCTGGGGCATGCCCCATCTATATCCCCACTGCACCAGCCTGAATAATTCATGAGGGCCATGGGAGCACGTGGGAGCACCTGGGAGCTGGAGGGCTGGGGGACACGGGAGGTTTGTGGGCAGTGGTGCAGGAGGGTTGATGACCAGCCCTCTTTGCTGAGCACAGTGGTGTCCCCACAGGGAGAACTTCCTGGTGCTGGACATCTTCTTTGAGGCGCTCAACTACGAAGCCATTGAGCAGAAGAAAGCCTATGACCTTGCTGGGCTTCTCGGTGACTCCCCTCGCCTTCCTGTGGGGCCCTAAGGCGCGGAGCTCTGGGTCTCAGCCCTGGGAAGATGTGGGTCTGGTGGGGGAGGAATCACATAGAGCAGCAGCCAGCCACAGGCTGGCTGAAGGGTGGAATGCTGCTGACTGCCCCCTATCTTGCATGTCCCCAACTCTCTCTGTCCTGCTGCCCCTGCCCCCATGACTGCTCTGTCCCCCACCATCCAGCAGCCCTGGCACTGCCCACTGCCCTGCTGGCCCACCCCAGGCTTCCAGTGGGCTGCAGGGCATCTCCTGGTGACCATCTTCCTCTCCTCCTCCCCAGGGGACATCGGGGGGCAGATGGGCCTGTTTATTGGTGCCAGCATCCTCACCATCTTGGAGATCCTGGACTACATCTATGAGGTGTGCTTATAAGGCCTTCAGGGATGTGTCTTGGCAGTGGGTGCAGAGGCAGGCTTCCTGGGGAAGGCATAAAATATGTGGGATATAACCCCAGAGGGATATAACAGCCCCCAAACTGGGGAACACCCAGGGGACAGCAGTGGGAGGAGAACAGGTCCCCCAGCATTCCTCAGTGACCTGAGGACAGGGAGAGTGGCGGGCTGAGGTACTGTCCCACTGTCCCTGGGTGAGCAGGGGAGCAGGCAGCAGTTCCATGTAGACTGGGGTGTTCACACACAGGGTGCTACCTGTGTGCAGGTCTGGGTCTGACCATCCCATCTGCACCCAGGTGATCCGAGATAAGGTGAGCCGGGTCCTGCGCCGCTCCAAGCCACCTATGAAGAAGCCCTCGGGCAGCATTGCCACACTGGGACTGGAGGAGATGAAGGACCAGGTACCCCCACAGGGCTGGGATGCCTGGAGACTGCGAGGACAGAGCCTGGCTATGTGTATGCCCCTACTCTAGTGGGAAGGGACATAGTCCCGAGATCGAGGGTCTGTGTGCTTCTGCATTTAGTGCCTTCAGGCTGCAGAGTCAGGGCAGTCTCAGGGAGGCAGGGAGCTGGGTGTCCCTTGGGGGGGCTCCTGTGGACAGGCTGTGCTGGGTGGGAGGACAAGGGAGGTGGCCTGGAGCATGGAGTCTGTGCCCACCCTACTGACTGCCATCCCCACAGAGCCCCTGTGAGACACTGGGCCGGCACGTGGAGGGCGCCTACAACGCGGGCATCCTGCCTAACCACCACCACCGCCACCACTACCCTCACCAAGGAGTCTTCGAGGACTTCGCCTGCTAGGCAAGATTGGGACTGGGGGGCAGCCTCCTGCCAGCCCCCTCCCCAGCGTTCTCATGGAGAGGGACTGCAGTACTGGGTGCGGTGGGCACAGGCCCCTGCCTCCCCCACCCCACTGCCAGGACCAGCCACACAGTTCTCCCCCAGTGATGCCACTGGAGCTGCCTCAGCACCAGCACTGGAGCAGCCTCCCGGTCCTTTTGCCTGTCCCCTCTGCTTGCCCCTAGCACGTGGGTTCAGCCCAGTTTCAAGCACACAGCGTGGAGGGGGATGGGCATGCCAGGGGGGTTTGGGGGAGCAGCAGGTGTGGGCCAGAGAGGGCCTGGTGCTGCAGAGCATGAAGGGGGTAAGCTGAGGTTCCTGTGAACCCCTCCAAGCCCTCCCCTGCTGACCCCTCCTGGGTGGTGGTCTCTGCCCTGCATGGTTTTCCCCAGGAGAGAGACGTATCTGGAACAGCTTCCCTCTGTCCAGGAACCACCTCCCCCCCGTTCCTGCTGCAGGGCAGGGCAGCGTTGCAGGGCACCTCTCTGAACAGCATGGCCTCCATGGCCAGCCCAGGGACACCCCAACTGCAGCCACACCTGCATGGCACCACCCTGACCCCTGGCACCACCACCACCACTGTGACACGCCCTCAAACATCTGCCCACCCTTGCCCAACCTCATGCAGTCTCTCAGCACTGCAGCCCCTCTATCACTGTTCCCAGTCAGACCCCTGCACTGTGACTCCCCATGCCACTCCAGTGTTGGCCCCTAATAATCCCCAGTCATTTCAGCACTGCAAACCTACTGCCTCCCCCCTCTCCTGCCCAAATCTGTTGTGAACCCATCCTCTCCTTGCCCAGGTATTACCCAAAGTGGCTCATCGCTTGGTGTAGCTGCCTGGCACAGCCCAGGCAGCGTGGCGGGTCCTGCCCTCACCCCCCTGCCTGTCGCTGCTCTTTGCACCGTGCACGTACCCCTTGCCATGCTCCCAGCCCCGGGTGCTGAGCACCCACTGTGCCTCCCCCAGACTGTACATGGTTAGGAGGGTGCTTCGTGCCCAGCACCGCCCGGACAGCCACAGTCCAACCCGCTGGCCGGAGCCTTGGCCAGGACTGGCACCCACAGTCCTCCTGCCTGCCCTGAGATGGCAGGACCCATGGCAGGACGCACGGCAGGACCCGCAGCACTCCCCCTGTCCTGTTGTACATTGCCTCCACCCCCTCCACTGTAGCAGCAGACACCAGCGCAGGGCAAACTGCCCCGAAATATCTCAGGAGGGGGGGCAAGCTGGCAAAGCCCCCCTCAGTACACACACTTGGCAGAGGGGGACCCCAGGGCAGGAATCTGGGACCTCGGGGAAAGGCTGGGGTTGAGCCAGGCAACCTCTGGCCCTGCTGGTTTGGTGCCCATCCCTGGTGCCCACAGATGGAACATGGCCATGCTGTGCCGTGCCCAAAGCCATAGATGCAGGAGGAGCCATCATTCTTGCAGCCCTCAAGGCCCCACACATGGGAGGCACCGGGCAGGGACCAGGGCACCAGCAGCCCTGGCTCTGGGTATGCATGGTCCAACAGCTCCCCCCAAGTATACACCCACCTGTGAGCATGTTCCCTGTGGGTGCCTGCACCCAGCTGTGTGGTGTTCCACGTTCCCCTGCATGGGGGGAAACACAGCAAGCCTCCTGGCAAGGCAGCCACACTGGTGCTCCCCAGGGACCCCTTCAGAGCACCCCGTGCCAGCTCCCCATGGGGTTCCCATATGCCAACCTGCAAGGAGGAGGGTCCCCAGAGGGGTGCCACATGTTAGCCCAGGAACGTGCCACGGCCATGCCAGCCAGCCTTGCACCAAGGTCTCCTGTGGCAGGTGGGGGGTGCAGGATGTGTCCCCTTCCTGCCAGCCAGAGCAGCGGGCCCTGAGCAGGGTGGGCATGGGCACCATGGCGGGAGGGCCAGCACAAACTGCCCTTGTGCTGGTGAACGTGAGAGATGTGCGTCACTGTTTTATAAATGTACAAATGCTCCCTAATAAAGAGGCACAAGTAGGTCCAGAGATGCCTGCAAGGGCTGATTGGGCAGAGAGATGGGTGAGACACCACCCTGGAGGAGAGGTGGTGGTGGGACCCAGGGAACACTTTACAGCCCTGCACGCATGTACAAGGGTGCAGGGTGAAACTGAAACAGGGGAGGCAGAGGATGGGTGGAGGGGAAGGGGCACCCTGCTGCAGCTTTCCCTGGCAGAGATGTTCCTCCAGCTCCTGCCTTCTCCAGACCTTTCTCCATCGCCCCAGCTACCCTGCAGCAAAAAGGGGACACAGTAGGAAACAGAAGCTGACCTTTTGGTGAAGGCTGCCAGCACCAGGCACCACAGGTTTCCCTCTAAACCAGTGAGGGCTGAAAATGCCTGAGTTAACTGGGTGCAGCTGGGACACAGGGCCACATCCCACAGCTCACACTATGCCCTGTGAGAAGAGCACTGAAGCTGGGTGCTAAAGGGAAAAACAGGGCCCCCACATCTTTTTATTACCAAGTAAGAGGTTTGGATCCCTTTGGAATGACACTGTCCCTGGCACCAGATTCTGACCCGTCTGCCCCTCCAGGATGCCCCATCATTTCACCCACACCAAGACAGTAACAGGGAGCTCATGGTGCCTCCTGCTCTACAGTGAAGACGTGTCACTGAGCTGAGCAAGGAGAGCAGGACTGTGCGGTGAGCCCATGAGGTCCTTCCTCAGCATGTCCTCCAGCTCCTTCAGCACCATGCCCAGGAGTGAAGCATGGCAAAAGGAAAGGCTGAGCTTCATGCATGGCCCATCCTGGCTTCTATGCCAAACTGGCCTCAGGACCATTCCCAGGAGCCCTGTAGCAATGACATAACGAAGATTTGACATTTATTTTTCTCTGTCGGTCTCAGCACCTCTGTTCTTTAATTTGATTACTTCCAAGTGCTGTCTGGAAGTGACAGCTCCTGTAGGGTCTCCAAACAGGACAGGAAGACAAGGCGAACCCAGCACCAACCCCATCTGTGACATGCCTCATGTCCCAGTGCAGATGGCACTGGGCTGAGGAGGGCCAGTGGGACAACCCAGGTTTAGCACCCCAAGGTCAACCACAAACCCCAGTGCTGTGGCTCCTGGGTGCCCCCTCCCAAGCTGTGCCTGTTCAAGGGCCACGAGGGGCTTGGTCCTCTCCAGAAATGGAAATGCTGCCACCTGGGGCTCACTGCACAGCGCTGCTTGAAACACCTGTAATGAGCCACATGAAATAGCTGCAGCATAATTAGAAGGGGATCCACTACAGTGAAATAGGCCCTTAATTTTAATGAGCACAGTGCTCTGGACAAATGCCAAGTACCTGATCACAGCAGGACCGGCTGTGCTGGCGACAGCTTCTGTCACCGTAGAGGTGACAACCCCAGAAGGCACAGCTCCTGTGGTGTCAGTCCCCAGGGTGCAGGCACTAGGATGGAGCAGGCAGCAAGGATTTCTTCTGTCTATGGGGCAGGCATCTGCTCTGGGCACTTTCCAACATGCCTCCACTGCCATGAACAGTAATTACAGCTGTTCCCATAGAAAAGCTGCACTTCAAAGAAAACAAACCATCCAGCTTGGAAGCAGAGGTTTGGAAGTAAGCCCCAAATGCAATGGGACATGTGGTTCCACTGCTGTCACCTCCTCCCCAAGCATCTCCTGCCTGGAGATGCTGATGGTGACAGGCAACACCTGGAGAAAGGAGTGACTCAGTATGTCTGTAGGACATGTAAATGCCAAGCTCATTTCTTTGCTCTTTGATCATTTGCCCATGACCCCCTTGCTGAAAAATGGACTGCTGGTGCCAATTGGTCGGGCCAGGCAAGGGGCACACAGCACCCAACTTTCCAGCACTTAGCCCATGACAATGGGCAAGCAAGGAAAAATCAAGGAGGCAATTAAAATCAAAGTCCAAGCAAGCTGTCTGCCTCTTTCCCCAGCGCCAGAGCTGCAGGGTCTTGCATTCTGCCAGTGCTGGGGTGGTGTGGCCCCAGAGGGGGCATGGCTGGGCATAGGCAGATGTGCTGACACCTCATGGAAGAAAACCTCTGCAGGCAGGCACACACTTACAGCAGCTCTGCTTGTACCTACAGCTTTCCTTCGTCATTGAAATGCTCTCATTTCCCTAAGCTTGGCCAGAAAAAACCCTAACCAAAGCCCCTCACACACTCCAGAGGGGCTAAGCAGTATGTTGGACATCCAAAGCATTGGATGAAGGCATGGCCTGGCACCCCCCTGTCTGTTCCTCCTCAAGCAGAGCAGCTTCTTCTGCCTTCACCTGGAGACAGGAGGAAACGTTTGCTGGAGTTGGGTCCTGGCCTGTGGTTGGTAGAGCTGCTCCTGCAGGACAGGCAGTGAGGCACCACTGGCCCCTTCCCAATGAAAGCATAGGGAAGAAAGGGCATTGAACATCCCCTTGCCCTCCAGCCCTTTCCTGGCAAGGCCATAATTCCCATATCCTCCCAAAGGTCAGCCATCAAACTGATTAATATTGCTGGGGCAGAAGTAGCTTTGTCACAGAGTTTAGCACAGCCTGAATTGACCTAAGCAGGGCTAGAGAAACAGGTTTTGCTTTCCCTGCTCACAGCCTCTCTGTTGTGTTTGCAGACACGGGAAAGCAAACCACTTGGAGGGGGGAGAACAGCAGTAGCTTGGGTTTTCCCCAGTTTCAGTCTCTTTCCCTGCCACAGTGCAGAAAAGAGAGGGGAGGCAGGAGGGAAGGCAGGTGCCCACTCAGGCCCAGCACGTTCAGACATTCCCCCTTGTGCTCTGAACCACCCCTTCACTCTCCCTTCTGAAAAACTTTCTAAGAGGAAATTGCTCTGTCTCTTGATTGCTGTGGTGACCCAGTAACACTTAGAAAATTTCCGCAAGGGAAGCAGAAGTCTACAAGGCAGGAGGCAAGTTTTCTCCTGCCTTGTTTGTAAAATTGACCTTTCACTGCCCTGCCTCCGCAAGCGGGTAAGTGCAAAAATCCACACACTGTATGAAAGCACCAGTCAAGCCTGAAGAGGCATCACAGAATGTCTGTTTTCTCAGCTGCCCACATCAGCACCCAGGGCTGCTCCTTCTGCCCCTTTCAAAGGTGTCACTGTCCTGGTCTGGCACCCTGCCTGCACCTGCCAGCCCTGTGAGGGCAGGAGAGGGGCAGAGTGACCTGTGCCCACATCCCAGGTCTCTGCCATGGCCCAGTGAGCACAGCCAGCACTCACTTCACAGCCAGTGCTCACCTTGCTCACGTCACCAAACCCCTTCCCAATGTTTTGCACATCCTCCTGTGGGGTTTCATTGTGTTTTGATGCTGCAAATAGCCTGGCAAACACTAAAACAGCTTTGAACCCTGCCAGCTCCCTTGAAAAGGGAGTAGTAACTGTGCTGGGAGTGCCACAAGCACTGTCATTTGCTCATACATATGTCAGAGCAGGGAGGCTCTGCTGCTATTGATAGTGCAGAGCATTAAGTATGCAAATACCTCTAACTCCGTCTGGGCAAACAGCAGTGAGGCAAGAGCAACTTTATCTAGACAGTCTCATGATAATTAAATGACAATTCTCGGTTTCTTTTCACAGTCAACTTGATTTGAAGCCACTTTATTACCATTTGGATAGTCTTCTAATACCTAATCATATCTTACTACTTGGTCTGCTTTCCAGAGGATAAATGTATCTGTAACACACCTGCATCTGCCTCACTCCCTCTGTCCCAGATTTCCACTTGAAGGGAATTAAGGATGTGCTCAGGGAAGATCAAAAATAGAAATACTCAGAACAAGCTAACATTTACTGTCTGAAATATAATAAAATTATATTTAAACATATACACTCCTACACCATGGATACAGAGACTGGAGCAGGAAGAGATGAATGAGGTATCCTTGGAAAAGGCATACCACACAGCCCAGGGCCTCTCCATGAGTTTTGGTGAGCACTAGCAGCCTTGATAAGTAATAATGAGTAGGTTCAGTTAATTTTCTTGGGGATGTCTCTTTGATACATGTGTTTCATGAAGCAGTAAAAGGTAATGAGTAAAGGGTTGGTGGGAAGAGCATACGGAGTCATGAAAATCATGCCTGGAGCAGGCAGCATGGGCAGGGGACACAGTCCCCACACTTCCTAATGTAAATAGGAGCTGTAGGTGATGAAACAGTCCAGAACAAGACCACAGTGCTCTACCCAGCTAAGAATGGGAAAACACAAGTGCTGAGAAGCCCTGAGATGTAAAGCAGCCCAAAAAAGAGTGAGAGCAATGCAGAGACAGCAGATCCAGCACAAGTGATCCAACACGGTGCTCAGATCCAATTTCTGGCCTGGGAGTTTCCTTCAGAGCTGATCCCAGATCCTGGAGGGCAGAGTTCAACTCACTTGAGCAGCCAACTCTGCTCTGACGTGGGCCAGGAGTGCCCCATTACTCACATACAGACCACGAAGGCTGTTACAGAGACAGCAGACATGGGAGGACACACAGCTGCACCAGCCCCTCACTGGCTTTTCCACCCATAGACAGGACTGAGAAGGACTGGTCAGTGGGACAAGTTTACAGCAACAGGAAAGACAGGGCAGTCAGCACATTGCACCAGCCTTCCCACATCAGGGGGCTCAGCAACCCACCACACCACCAGTGATGGTAGCAGGTGGCTACAGGAGGACAGCCCCAGAGAGCGTGAGCATCAGAGGAAGTGCAGACTCCTGCTGCAAGTTGCAGAGGTTCAAGCAGGTATTTCCAAGTGTCTGATTGGCACAGCATCTGCCAGCCTGTCCATAAGGCAGTGGGCTCCCACAGCCTCCTTAAGAAGCAAGCCTCTTCCTGCTCAGGTAAGGGATGTTGCAGGTGCTTGGAGAAAGAAGCATCTCCGTAAGGAAAGCTGCCCAGCCAGCTGCAGACAAAACTTATACAAGCAGCCAGCATCTACCATCACAAAGACCCCCAGCAGAACACCCATAGGTGCCTCATAAGAGAATCAGTCAGACCCACCAGTACATCTCTCAATTTTATTAGTGTAAATGCACCCCATCCCCCCTCCTTTCCCCCCTATTAAATACAAACCAGGAGCAGAGATCGGCTCCTCAGTCGCTTTCTCCTTAGGAGATGCACAGCCAAACCCTCTGCCACGCCCACCAGTGTCGAGCACAATGTCCCTCGACCCCCAGGGCAGCCCCACAGCAGGGAGGGATCCCACCTCTGTCAGGAGGCTCTCGTCTGAGGGCTGTGATCTCCGACGTCCTATCAATACTGCGAAGGCCGAAGCGGCCTGGGTCATGGTTCCCATGGGGAGCAGCTCACGATATGTGAAATCAGCAGGATCCCCTCTGGCACCCCCTACACCCACCAGCCCCAGGGGCCCAAGTTCCTCACACCCCAATCAGCCAGGAGCACTCCAGCTCATTGCCAAGTGGCAAAACCCCAAAACCAACATCCTTATTGCTCTTTTGGGATGGGATGTGCCCCATTCCACTGTCCAAGCTTGTGGCAGGCACGGGGATATGTCCCTCTCTGTACAACCAGGCCAATGCTCCAAAGGAGCAAGGGGCACAGTCCTGTCTCAGGACACTGGAGGAACTACAACTCCAGGCCCTGTGGCAGTCACAGCCCTGTAGAAGGGGGACTTTGGGCTCTACATTCTCCCAGCTGAGGGGGGACAGCAAGAGACAGGGCAGCCCATCTCCCCACTGCTCAGCAGCAGAGCCAGGACAGAGGGATGGGGCCAGCAGCCAGCAGCTCTGGATGAGGAGCCAGGCATTCTAGCTTGCAGCTCAGTGACTCTGACCCCATCCTGCCTGGGGTCTGCCCAGCCATGGCTGCTTGAGAAAGACCCAGGCACCCTGGGCTGGCAGACCCCAGCCTGGGCAGCCTCAGGGGCAACTCACGAGCCTGGACACCACCAATCTCTGCGGCCGCTGGAGAAGGAAGACAGATTTGGGCAGAAGTGGAGTGGCTGGGCAGTCATAACATGGCAGGGCCAGCCCCTCCACTATCCAGGGTTCAGGTGCTGTTCCCCTGCTCCTGCTCAAAAAGGACCATGGCCAGCTGGGAGCGAGAGCCGACGCCCTCCAGGCTGCTCTGCACACAGCGGTGGTAGATGTCCTCGCTGAGCCGGGGATTGCAGGCCTGGTGCCGGTAGCGCTGCAGCAGGGCGGGCTCCACAGCCCGGAAGACGTGGAGGTTGGAGTACTTGATGAACATGTCGTAGATGTCCAGGGTCTCCAGGATGTCCTCGTTCTCCTGCACGTCCCCCGCCATGCGGGTGCGCGCCGCCATGTAGTCGGCATTGTAGAAGCAGGCTTCGTGGAAGACGTCACGGTCAAAGCGCCCCATGTCCCGCAGCAGGTCCAGCGTGGTGGGTGGCACCTGGTTGTGGTAAGCAATGGCTGGGTTGTAGCCCTGGAAGTGGATGGGGAAGAAAACCTGCCAGTTGTTTATGGTGTTCATCCGGCAGCGGTTAAGGAAGTCAACGGTGACCTCTGTCCCTACACCAGCCACAAAGAAAAGTGTGTCCACGGGATGCTTCTTGGAGATAATGTCCATGACCTTGATTTGGGAGGGTGCATCTGTCTTAACGCTGATCCAGGGGATCTTCACCTCTGCATACTTGCGTTCATACTCGGTGATCTGGGACTTCACAGAGGCAAAGATGTCATTCTGAGTGACCTGCTGGGCCTCAAAGGGGTCGTAGATGAAGAGGAAGGTGAGCACTGCGTTCTCACTGCTCTCAAAAGCGGCTGCCGCGTAAGCCTCCAAAAAGCGGGCGGCGTAGTCCCGGTCATGGGCCGTCAGCGGCAAGATGACATTGATGCGACTGGCCTCCGTCACATAGGGCATGGGGATGATCTCCACCTCACTGAGGGGCCGCACCAGGTGCACTCTCTTAGTGACGGAGCGGCTGTGCCCCTTCTGGGTGACCACCTCCACCTGAAGGTCCAGCGTGTACTCCATGCCACGCGTGGGGTCGAAGCGCCGGTACCCGTTCACCAGCTGCTGCTTGCGGACACGGAGCACTGGCTGGTACTTGCGGTTCAGCTCCTCCATGGCCGTGGCCACTACGTCGGCCACGTCCGCCAGATCCGCACCATGCAGCTCACACTTGGGGGAGCCATCCACACAGGCATAGACCTGCTCCTCCGTGAAGTAGTCCCAGCGCAGCACCTCGAAGCGAGTTTTGGGCTGGAATGGGGGCGGGATGCCGATGGGCCATGTGGCGACGTGGTCCCCATCCGCAGACAGGATGCTGGCGTTCTGGATCTCCATCTGCGAGTCAAGAGAAGGAGGAGTGAGAGCCAAGGCAGGCACAAGTAGGTCTTCCAGCTCTGGCAGCACTCAAGCTGACTTCTGATACTCAAGACATCAGCCAGAGCTGGCTCAAAGAGCAGTGCCAGAACAACTCTGTCCTCAGCCTGGGTCCTGTCCAGCACCTCAGGTTTTCTTCCCCACCCTATCTGGCCTTTGCAACAGACCTCTGCACCCTTCTAGATCCATCACCCTGAACTGCTATTGTGTCTCCAAGACCCATCTAAGTCCAAAGCTGCTTTCCACACAGCGTCACGGCCTCTCTATGAGCTACATGAGCTCAACTGGTCCTGTCCAACAGCAGGATCAGGTGAGAAATCCGCAGAGAAACCAGAAAGCCCACAGAAAGGCCCTCCCAGCCAAGCCAGGTCTCACCTGGAGCTGCTGAATCTCCTGATAGGTTCTCTCAAGCTCCACCTGTGCAAAGTACTTGTGCAGTCGGTACATCTGGAGGGGATCCAGAACAGGGTGGACAGTGAAGGCGCTCTGGAAACGGAGGTCGGTCTCCCGTTCAGGGTCTGCGTTCTTCCCCAGCTCAAAATAGTGGTAATGCAGACCCTGTGCCAGCCAGGAGAGATAGGTCACAGCCAGCCCCAAACTGTACTCCCACACCACCAGATGCCAGCACAGCAAGCTCAAAGGCTGTCAGGGTGCAACAGCTAGTCCTCCCAGGGCCTGAGAGCCCACAGGGAGGAGGGAAAACACTGTGCCAGGATCCAGCCATCTCTGCTGCAGGACCTACCTCATGTTCCTCGGCACAGTTGACACCTGTGTAGTCAATGATGCAGCGGCCCAGCCACTCATCAGGCCGGGCACTGAGGATGTCATTGCGGCAGCTCTCCAGGTGCTGCTGCAGGAGCAGGAGGAGGCTGCGGGACAGCAAGTAGCCAAACCCTCCGTAGCAATAGCGTCCCTCCGTGTCCCCGCCTATGAACTCCTCAGGACGACCGAGGTAGAGGTGGGTGTCAATGCTGAGGTGGGCAACCAGGCGGCTGATGCGGTGCGCCTCCGTGTAGGTGTCATCCTGCACCAGGAAGAACCAGTCGAAATCGTTCACGTAGTGGTCCAGAAGGTACCGGACGGTCTGGTACATGTTCCAGATGGGCCGCTCGTCACTGTGCGTCACCACGGTCATGCCGTGGGGCACCTTGCGGCCCCGCGTGCCCGTGAAGTACACCAGGCGCTCCAGGCGGTGCGCCAGCGTGCGGTTGACAGCCACCCCCAGCGTGTTCAGTGTGCTCTTGGAGGTCAGCACACCCACGAAGAGCCGCTGCCGCATCCCCAGCTCTGTGCTGATGTACCGGGTCCTGCAAGAGGAACACAATGTATGGCCCCCAGGGCACTGCAGCCCAGCCCAGCCCGCACCCTCCCTGCTGTAACCCTCGGTTCCTCTGCAGGAACTGCTCCCAGGCTTCAGCCAAGCGCACAAGACATCACCCCAGTGTCACCAGCTGCCACTACGCCTGCGTCAGAGGCACTGCAGACCACTTTGCTGAGGTCCCTCGTCAACTCGAAACCAAAGGGGACCCTACATTCCCATGAGCTGGCCAGTCCAGCTCAAAACAGATGCTCTCAAAAGGCTGAGCACAGTTAAAAGCAGGAAACAGGGCTGCACGACCCAGCTCTAGCAGGGACATGACCCACCAGATACCCCAACCATGAGGCTAGCCCCAGCCAGGTCTGAACTGGGAAGCACCTTCCTGCCAGACATACTACTCCAGAGCAGGCAGGCAGGTGAGCCCGTGCTGCCCTCCCTGGGGAAGCCAGGCCCCACACAGGTTGCTGAAGCCAGCAAGGGGCTGGTTGTGTCCCCCTCCCGACCACGGCCCCCAGCTGTCGCACTCACAATGACTTTCAGGTTTAATTCTCCTAGTCTGGCGCAGTAGCAGGAAGCGACCCCCCCCATCACGTCCCCCAACCGCCGCCTGGTACACAGTGGCCCCATTCAGCCCCCTTCATCCGCCCACCACCTCGCCAGGACAAGGAGGCCCTTTCACTGCCTGTTCCCTGTCATCCAGGGGACGCTGGGATGGGGCTGCAGCCGACTCGGGAGCAGGCTGGCATTTGCAGCACTGGGTGGGGACGTGCCACCACGGGAGGGATCCCTGCTCAGACAGGAGGGCGCCGTGGCAGGGTGCCCGGCAGCACGTGCTGCAGCGGGCAACCTTCGCACCGTGGGCACCAGCACGGGCAGGAGACTCCTCGCTGCGGGCTGGGGGTAAGGTGAAGTGGGGCACAGGAGAGGAAAGGAAGCAGCTGGGAAAGGCACTCGCAATGAGAACAACCCGTCTGCAGCCCTAGGTGGCTGAAGAGAGAGCAAAGCATAGCGCTGAGCCTCCTGTAAAGCCTCTCTGTAAAGCCCCGCAGCCCCGGCACCTGAAGCTCGCCCGCAGCTACCCCCAGATAAACCCCGGTGAGCGGCGGCCCAACTCCCCCAGCCCGGCCCGGCCCCCCCGCACCTGACGGCCTTCTTGGCGGCCCTGCCGGGG